>JADAQX010001070.1:0-15172 GCA_015476325.1 Cardiosporidium cionae | reverse complement strand
AGTTTGTAAAGAACGATAGCAACATCCCCATCCATTATCATTAATATCATCCTGTAGAAAATAAAGTCAAAATGAACCATAAAAAAAAATAGAATTACAAAAAACATTTCAAAACATATTTAATTTATCCATAAATTTTTTTCCTTTGTTTTAGAAAAGTGTATTTCCATTTTATAATAAAATGAAAATTCTCTTTAATTTTAATTCAAAAAAGTGAAAATTAAAAATTGCAAAAGAAAATGATCAAAAACATTCTAAAGAGAGAGAAAGAGAGAAAATATTCTCTTCCTTTCTCTCTCTATATATATATATTCTATTTTTCTAAAAGTAACCTACTTGATCATAATGAAAATATTCATATAATCCTTTAACAAGATAAAGTGATCGACGAGGAAAAGGAATCCACTTTGGACCAGAGGCAAGGGTTGCATGCGGCTAACACAAAAATAATAATAAAAAAATTTAAAACATAAATTTGAGTGTAGATACACACGTTAATCATTTTCTATGTAGGAGGGTGATATACAGGGGAGGAGAGAGAGAGAGAGAAAAGGGGGGGAGGAGAGGGGAGGAGAAGAGAGAGAGAGAAAAGGGAGGGAGGGAGAGGAGAAGGGGGGAAGAGAATGGGGAGAGGAGAGAATGAGGAGAGAGAATGGGGGGGAGAGAAGAAAAAAAAGAGAGAGAGAGAAAGAGAGAAGAGACAGAAGGAGAAGAGAGAGAAGAGACAGAAGGAGAAGAGAGAGAGAAGGAGAAGAGAAGAGAGAGAGAAGGAGAGGAGAAGAGAGAGAGAAGGAGAGGAGAAGAGAGAGAGAAGGAGAAGAGAGAGAGAAGGAGAAGAGAGAGAGAAGGAGAGGAGAGAGAAAGAGAAGGGGAGGAGAGAGAAAGAGAAGGGGAGGAGAAGAGAAAAAGAAAGAGAGGAGAAGAGAGAGAGAAGGGGAGAAGAGAGAGAGAGACAGGGGGGCGAGAAAAGAGAGAAGGAGAAGAGAAGGGGAGGAGACGAGAGAGATGAGAGAGAAATTAAAAATCTAAAAAACAAGTGAAAAAAGAACACCCAAAAAAATCCATGGAAGCAGAAAAAACGAAAATAGGATATAACGATTTACAAATTAAAATACAAAAAAATCTCTAAATATGTAGAAACATATAAAAATCTAAAAAGAAACGAAAAGAAAAGAAATTGAAAAGTTGTATAAATTAACCAAAAAATAATAGAGAAATTTTGTTACATTTATTAATTTTGTAGTGGAAAGAAGAGAATTTAAAGAAGTATTTAAGGCAGCCGCAGGAACAAATAAAGGGCGATACCCCAATTCGAATATATCAAGCCAATACTTTCGGATGGCTTTATTTTCAACAGAATGTAAACAAAGAGGAATCAATGAAGAAGGAAAGGAGAAACTACGAAATTGAATTTGAAGAGAAGGAATAAACGCTTCTTCTTTCTCTTCAAATTCAGGCAAAGAACGTTTAAATTGAAGACAATTAGGAAATAAAAGAGAAAGAGTATCCTTTTTATTGGAGAAATTCTCAGTAAAACAAGAAAGAAATGAAAGTAGGATTTGCTCTTCAATATGCTGTAATTTAGAAAGGAAAGAAGAACGCAGAGTTTCATAGATAATCTGAGTCGTACATCTCCGCTGAGAAAGCAAAGCTATAGCTTCCATATGTATCTTGAGTACAAAAAAATTTCTAGAAGAAAGTGAAGGAGTGGAAAGATATTTAAAATCATAGGTGGAATCAAGAAAGGAACATCTATCTTCTGGATACTGAGAGGCACGTAGAAAGGCTGAGAAAAAATGGGTGGGGAGAGGAAGTAGCTTCTCAGAAAAAGAAGGAGAATTTGACGTAGAGAGAGCAGACGCAGGTTCTACAGCGGAGGAAAATGTGAGTGTAGGATGAATACCTATTAAAATACACATATAACCATGAAAAGGCATAAAGAGTTTTAACTAAATATATATATATATATATATAGAGAGAGAGAGAGTTTTAATGAAACTGTGTACATTTTTTTAATTAAAAAAAAATGTATAGAAAGTTTTAATGAAGCTGTGTACCTATTTTTAATTAATAAAAAAAATATAGAAAGTTCTAGTGAAATTGTGTTCATTTTTTAATTAAAAAAGAAAAAAAATATATATATAGAGAGTTTTAATGAAACTGTGTACATTTTTTTATTTAATTAAATATATATATATATATATATATACCCACTTTCACTAAAGCCAATAGAGGTTTCTGAATCACAAAAACATAAGCCATCTTTCCGTTGGAAAATTTCCTTCCATATGGATATCTGCTCCTTTAACTGAATACGGGCAGAGGAGGGTAATATAGAAAGTGGGAAGAGAGAATGTGATGAAAAAAACGATGGCCATTCTCCATCTTCATCATCAAATGCTATAGGAAATTCCAACGATAGAGTAGATCGAACAAGTCTCAGATGAAAAATAGATGAATCTTTTACATTCTTCACATCTTTTATCTAGAAAAATAATTCAAAAGGAATATGGGAAAAAGAGTATCCTATTCATGAAAATAAAATAGAGTTGTTCTACAGATAAGATACTCAATCATAGGTTTTCTCTATACATTTTCTATAGTCTTATGTATCCCTATGGGGTGTACAAGGGGGGAGGAGACAAATAAAAAAAATTTTCCCCGCTTCTTAACATTAGAGGATGAATGAATGGATGTAAGCTTCAAATATAGAGAGAGAGGAGTTAAAATGAGAATACATTGGGAAATCAAAACAGAAAAACAGGTAGTGTTCATTTATTTAAAAAAAAAAAACATTTCTAGTATAGGTTATAAAGTAAAACAAAATATGTGCATTAAAATTATTTCTTTCTTAGATATTCATTTGTGATATACCTTTTCTTTATACATTCAAATAGCCTTTTATAGTAAAAAAAAACCAAAAACCTTAATAGAGGGCCTTCTTTAGAAGAAAAAAACTATTTTAAAAAACAGAATCCAATTTCTGCAGCAATTTTATTTTTTGTGCAAGAATTCCACTTTTTATTATTATTATTTTTTTGATTAATCATTCCTACTCCTACGTACTCCGCGTTGCATGTAAAACTTGAAAAATGGAAATTTTTCATGCACCTTCTCAAACATCAAAATCTTTGCAAAAAAATGTTTCATACCGCAATATTTTCGGGAGCAATTTCAAGGCAACTTGCTGCCTCGTAGAAATGCAATGGTAAGGATGGAATATATTCAGCCTCATCCTGTGGTACTTGACCATTTCTTGAGTAAAAGTGGGTAGCAGAAACAGTATCTGAAGCGCTCTGTATAGCCCACACATGGAACATTGAATAGGGGACAGTGGGAATCACAGTGTCATGAATTCTATGCGAGTGAATTGCACTCAAAAACCTGTGCAGACTTTTGAAGAGGGTGTAACTTAACTTCGTTTCCAATCTGTCTGGAATATAAATTACCCACCCAATCACATTTACTCCTTCAGGTAGGCATACGCTCAAGTTCATAAGAAAGTGACAGCACATATCGAGAAGGGATGAACTGTGAGCAGCCCAATTGATGAATGCAGAAATCATCGAACTTTCTTTTCCATTGTGCGTATCATGGGAAGATGGAGAAATATCTTGCGCATGAGGTGCGATGCCTTCGCCAGTTTTCCAATCAAAAGGAAGTTTTAGAGTCGCGGTGCATAGCACTAAAAAAACTTTTTGGAATGGAGGTGTTACATTGCAGGAGGAGGAAGACGTTTCCATGCATGGGGAAACATTGACGCCACAAAGGGCAGAAAGCTCGACATTATGACGATTTGGGAAAAAGCAATTCCCCTTTCCACGCGAATGGAATCGAGGGTGAACACAATTTTCATCAAAAATAAGGCGTATGGCCTGCATTGGCTGTAACGAACGTTATAAAGAGAAGGAAAACACCTTCAATATTGAAGCTTTTCCACAAAGAGAAACAAAAGTTTACAGAGTGGTAATATCTGATAGTAGAAAGTCCGCTCTAACAAATTCTTTATATGGAAGAACACAACTCATGAGTTTGCCAATCATATAATTGCAAGCAAATAAAAAAATCCTGGTACTTGCTACCCCAGTGAAATAAGTTAGTCGACGGTTTTGCAAACTGTTGCAGCAATTTGCCAGGCAAACTTAGACAAATTATTTTGGTTCTTTTTTTTTTAATTAAATCGCAAACATAAATGCAACTGCTTTGAGAGAAGAAAGGGGGAGAGTTATCATTGATAAAAAAAATGCCACTTTCCTTTTTTATAGACAGCAAGCAGAGAGAAAGCAACTATTCAACTGCTATTTTTGAATGCGTCTTCACTTGAACGAGAACAGTTCATATGCAAAAGCTATCTATGTGTTAAACTCTATGTAGAATATGTTGTGCTAATTGGTTAAATTTTACTTCTGTGGAGAAGCTAGTTAGGATTGAATATGTGCACCTATCTGCAACAAGTTCACAAATACATGCATTTATATTCTATTAATTTAATATGGAATGCAGTCGATAGTTCTACCCTCGTCCACAGTTCCTCATGATGAACTCGAATATTTTTACAAGGTAAAGTTTTTATTGCAAGACAAAATTACAAGTAAAGGGAAGACACCAAACTAAACAATACTTCATTTTTCTTCTTTAAATGCCACATTTCAAGCGTAAAATTTCAGAACATTGCAGTGAATAGCATAGAATGTAAAATCAAGAGTAATTTTCTACAATTGCTTACACAGCTCTATCACTAAAGAAAAGTATACTTTTGTTAAAAGTTTACCCAATTTTGTATACTTACTTTTTACAGAGCATTTTCTGCTCCTTTCCGCTATATTCTTCTTTAGGGTATTTTCACGAAGTTTCCTCACAAAAAATATACGATACGAAGTTTTTATTAAATTCATTTGTAACGGCATTGAAAAATCTATAGTATAGTCGTATTGCTTAATTTTCTCAAAATGGAATCTTCTTAAATTTTTTGGAAATAGAAACGTACATCGGCATTCTGCACTGCCGCAATACATTTTACCTGAAATGATTAACGTTGAGCCACTCTATACAGAAGCTTGCTTTGACATACGCTTTGCATTGTTAAAGATTCAATACACTAATGAAATCAAAATACCAAGAATTATCGTTGCTATTTACCTTCTTAGTTAAAAAGCCAACTTATTGAAAGTAGATAGACTTTCTTGCGTATTTCTTTAGAGATTGCATTAAAATCATACGTTTTCTGTTTGGTTAATCCGTTTTCGATAGTTTTTGGGGTTGCGTGAAGAGGTACAATGAGATGTTTCATTTTCAGCTGCGTAATCTCTCAATTAGATTTGTTACAATTGAGTAATCCAACGTTTATAGCGATTCTTAATAAAAATATTCTTCATAGAGGTTTTCTCAATTCATTACAATTTTTTAATTGCTTCATGCCGTTATTTCCCATTGGCGAAACATTACTACAAAAAAATCAGATCATTTTAACCATAAACATGATGCGCTTTCGAAATGAGATGGATACAATGACGAGCATGTCAGAAGTCTTGTTAAAGCAATCACCCCAGCCTAAAACAAATAGAAATGTTGACATGCAAAGCATATCATTAGGCCACTTGCTATATCTACGCAATGGAAATATTTCCTCCTAAAAATTGCTAAGCATTGAGGAAGCAACGAGGCAAACTGTATACAAAAGACTCAAGAAATTCATCGAAAAATGACAACTGTTAGAAAAATCTAGGCCCGTTATATCAATATTTGTTAGTTTCGACGGAATAAGCGGACGTAAAAAATAGTGTCCCTATATTCTTTTTTAAAAAAAGAGATAAAAATTAGTGCTACATTAAAGAGAATACAAAATAAAGAAACAGTAGAAAATAACATAGTTCTAAATGACACAAAAAATATCCTTAAACACATAGTTATAACCTGCAAGAAAAAGAAATCAGCGATGGGTACTTATCATCTCTACGATAAAGCAGCATTTTCTATGCCTTTTACATTCTACTATACGTGTTAGTGGTGTATTTGCAACCTTGAGCCAAGATAAACTAGGGGATGCATCGTTTTAAGAAGCTTTAGTAAAGTGTTCTGTGCGATTTCAGCAGAAAATCCTCAGAAACATTTCACAGAAGAAAATAAATTGGCGATGATTACATATATTTTTATCTATCGTGAAAATGCTGAAAGATGACAACCGTGACACTCCAAAAGAAATTACTCAAATCGATTCTACTGCAAGTGTAATTCCTTAAAAATAAACCAACAGCAGCAAAAACTTATACAAAACGTTACACCGAGGTTCCTTCATCTAACGCAAATGAAATACTTGCATGTCTTTATTGTACATATACTCTGTGGGGCATTGTCTACCGTGCATAGTATTAACAATAAGAAAAATATAGGCATCTAGCAAAAATAGTTACTAGAGTCCCCGAATGACTTTGATCAAAAGAGGCATCTTTGTCTAAAGAAAAAACAAAGTGGAATGTACATACATGGATACCCAATGTCGAAGATACTACGCAGACGCCAAATTACAAAACATTTAAATACGAATGCTCGTTGAACTAAAGAAACTATAATTACAAAAATATTGCCCCCTCTACGGTGTATTCTATTGAGAATTTAGGGATTTTTTACTACTCTGCTTATTTCCAGCGCATACCAAAAGTATTTGATAAGCCCAATATACGTTGAGTGCAAAAAAAGCGGGCATAGCAAATTTATACCACAGACGACGAATACTATTCACTCGCTTTCCTGTAGGTGTATCCAGAGCAGCATAAATAGAAGGAAATAAATACATTCCACCCCAAATTATTCTACATCCGACAAACGTAACAAAAAACAATAAGGAAACAATTTTGCAATATAATGAGTCCACATCTCCCGATTTCACACAAAAATAGCGCAATGACATAAAGGGTGTAGACGCTTCAAAAAATAGTAAACAAGCTGCATAGTAGCACAAGGGTGGCTCAAGGAAAGCAAAAAATGGAGAGGTAAGAGATAAAAAGCAAATAATAACATGAATTAGCCACGGCCAGCTGTCTTGATTCCATTCATAGAGTACAATTAAGAAATCCCAAATAAAGTAACCTCCACTAATAATTCCTATAAAATACACACACAAGTCACAAAAGTAAGCACTACCATTCGAAAAATTTAGAATATCACAACATTGAAAGTTAAACCATTGTAAATTAACAAACATAGTTAAATGCTCTATCAAGTTTGAACGTTTCTTCGTATTCCTTCATGAAACCTTCACCAGCCTCGCAAAATAAAATTCTGCCCCGGTTCTGTTTTTTCTTTGCATGTCTCATCCTTGTGTATCAAGGGTTTTCTTTCAAATAATAAAAAGCATCTCTCTTTCAAATATTCTGATTGGCATATTCACATACTTTGGCTTGTTGAAAAAAAAACACTGAAACCTCAACCTATAAGCATACCGGCAACAGTCCAAGCTGGGCTTACAGCTTCAATGGGGTAAGCAATAAGGCGTGAATCTTTCAAAATACAATATAAGCAAATTGGACAGACTAAAATGGCATGGACAAACGCAATACAACGATTACGACATATTCTCAAATAAACGATATCATGCCATAGTTCTGATATCAATAGATCCTGCCTTGAATGAGAAGGTGCAGCGGCAGTAGGCATCACAGCCTTTTGTCTAACTCTTTGATTAGATTGAGAAGAAGCATTTGCAAATTTTTCTAAAATGTGTGATTCCTGCAAATTTCGAGCCGGTAATACAAAATATCTCAGTGTGAACCGTATCAAGGAAGAAAAATCGTTTACATCAGGAGGAACGGAAGCAAGCTTGAGAGAGTTCTTATCACATCTCTTCCTAGCGGCATGGATTAGTGCTAGAGTTCTTTTTTGAATAACATGAGGCAGAAAAGGCAGAATGAAAAGCTCATTAGAAACAACATGAGATAAATAGAACCACCCAGCAGCGGAACACAACAACCAAAACAAAGTAAAGCTGAGGGGATATGGATTTAAAACATGGCTGGTCATGATGTCAAAAATAAAGACATACGATGTTTCAAAACAAGATAAGTAGCCGCTAGAGATGAGGATTGTGGTTTGTTCTCAGAAAATTGAAACTTTACAAACGAATTCGTCTGCTTCGATAAGCCAGTCATGAGGACGCTATCGCGAAATAGAGAAAATGAGAACGATGATTCAGTGAATAATTTTTGTCGTTTATATGCAATTGAAACAGATACAGGGCTTTTTCACAGAAGGACAAAGGCTACCGAGTAATGAAGTTCTTTTCATCTAATCAAACATCCCTTGCGAGCGGTCAAACTTAGCATAGCGGCTCTTCATTATTCCAAAAAATAAGCTAATATATACCTTGAACGAAAAAATTGGAGACACTACGGTAAAATTTGTATGGCATGAAAATAAAGAATTAGAAAGCGTTCTTCGGCATCAGTCAAAACTACACTCCGAACACAATTATTACCCCTAGTTTCAACCACGATAGGAGTAGCCACCGAATATCACTATAAGAGAGCGCAACGGAGTCCTCAAACCCAACAGGAAAAGCAAACGGTTAGCTTCTCCACAAAAGCATAAATGCGATTAAAACATTTAAACTGGAATTGTCATGCTTGCTCCATGAGACTTTAATAAGTTCATCGCACATGAGTAGTAGTGTCATTTCATTTTTAAAAAGACAGCTTTTGTGTGCGTGTGCGAACGGAATCCCCTGCAATCTTTGTATTTTGTGCAGCTTGCTTGCAATATTGCCTTTTCGTTTTAATTTGATTAGGACAGCTTATAACAAAGTGAAGAACATGATCAAATGAAAATCGTAGGTAGCGAATATAACAGGATTTGAGACATCCATGAAAAATTACACGGTGTTCGCAATTTTTTGATTTTTTCTAATGGAAACAAAAATTAACGTAACTACGCATTCGTCTTGGGTGACGCCAATGATATTGACGGAATAGAGAAAATTATTAGTATTTCTCAGCATTTATTTGCTTGTATATTTCTGAATTTCTTAAAGAAACCTACACTTCTCAATGTCACGCTTACCTTTTGTGTTATTAATATGAGTGTTACATTGCGTTCTAAAGAAAAATTACGCAGTAGCGGATTTTTCTGTGCTCCAAAGTGGTTTTACGTGAAAGCGATATTTACTAGTGAAAAAAGTCCATATCTAGTATCGTAGCCAAATTTATATACTGCGCAGGAAACACGTAAAGATTCCATGCACAATTGCAATAGCACCTTGTAGTTTATATTAGAATAGTGTTTGCATTTATACTTTGGTTTAACCTGGCATCCGCTACCTTAAAAGCATTGTCACAAAGATGCATGACTAGCAGCACATTTCGTAAAATGTTGCGGGCAAAAATATTTTGAAGAATTGTCAAAAATTGAAAGAGCGCAGAATTTTCCCAGCTAGGTGTATGCTTAGCATAATGATGCCATAGACAGAACAATATACGGAGAGATCGGCTTCATCTTACAGTAAAGCTTCACCGATTCATATTAACTTATCGCAATTTCCTCATTTATCAGCTTAGCACTAGTAAATGCTCAACTACTAGTTTTAGATTGGTGAAATCACACTCTTACAAAAGAACTTGCAGCGAATAATAAGAATTATCAAAGCGGCACAGCAATCTACTTGTTAACATAGCAAAGTTTTCTCGCTTTGAAGTTTTGCCAAATTATCGTTTTTGTTACAAAGGGTTACATGAAAAAAAAAAAGTTTCGCCAATGGCAATCTTTATGGTAAGCTATAATATGGAGGGAAGACATTCTTCGTCACGAAATGAAGATCTCCCCAAAAGATTGCTTTGTTTTTTATTACGTCTCTGTTGACGCTAAGAGAATCATATCATCAAACGCAATTTGAGCGTGCTAGAAGAAAAATTCACAATCCTGTATCTCTCTTCTTCAGTTGGAAGCATTTCTTTTCAACAGTCTCCAAACAAAATTATTTTTTACTTGCATCATTATAGTCAAGATTCCATACACTAATGATCGCCATCCTCTCAAACCACATAGATATACCTGTTTGAATGATATCATTAAAACCAATAACTAGATTTACATTCATTGTGAAATACTTCTGTTGATTGCATCAGTATTTGATCATAGTCAAAAGTGTAAAGAAGCATTTTTTAAAATAGGTGGTTCAAGGTGTTGAGCCTAGGAGGAAGTGCTAGGTAGATACAAACATAAAAAATAAACAATTAATGAAAAGGTTTTACCACGAAATGTTTTTTCATATCCAGCAAACGATGCTTATTTCAGTGAGCGCAATTGTAAAGACTATTTTTACATGTTTATCCAAGTTGTAGTCTTTAAAATGAGTGAACTCGTATTTCGTGATAATTCCAAATGCTATGAGAACAAAGGTGGCAATAACAAAGGGTATAACTTAACAATCCAAAGAATTCCTAATCTATTTCCACATACATGCGCACAAAAACTCCATCGCTACCACCTATGCGATTCTTAAGATATCCAAATGGGGAGAATGTTTTGAACGTAGTACAGCTACAAAAAACAAACATTATTTCTTGTTATTCCCATTTTGGGTATGTGATGAAAATGAGATTCTACATTTTTTTAAAATAAATAAGCGTTATGCTCTGAAAATGAGATTCTACATTCTTTTAAATAAATAAGAGGTGTGCTCTGAAAAACTACTAATGCCTATCTATTTAGTTTCAAAATACTTCATTTCTTTTGAAATAAAGTATACTTTCTAGTGTCTTTACAGCAGAATGTTATACTTTTCAGAGGAGGGGACATGATGCATCGCAATACGACCATCATGTGAGAGGGAAGCAAAGCACCACGAATCATTTGTGCTCCAAACTACTTCATATATAGAATCCTGCAAACGTAAAAATGATAGCAAAAGCAAATGGAGTACTAATCCATTTTAAAAGAAAAATATTTCAAAGCATCGTAAAGAAATAATAAGAGGTGGGGTAGAGGTAAAAAAAATACAGAGTCTAGCCGAAGAAATTATCCGTCTATGTAGAAACAAAGCGTTTTCAACACTGTTTGCCAGAGAGTAGGTAGGTGTATATCGTATACATGAGAAAAAACAACGGATTCTCTCAATTTGATAGAATATTTTCAAGAATCATTACTCAAAAAATACAAGGAATAGTAACGATGCAGTAGCAAACATACTTCATGATCTTCATGAGCAGAAATTAATGACGAAGAACGATCAGGGGGCACCTCTTCATTTCCAAGAGAATCTTCACCCGTACTAATAATACTGGCTGGCATTTCTACTCTATGCAATTTTACAATATTATCCGTTCCTATCCAATAAAAATTAATAAAAAAGTAAAAATAGAGCATTTCGGGAGAAACACTGACAAAAATATGAGAAAAATATAGGAAGAAATCGATTTGAATGCCTAGAAATAAAATAAAAATGAAAAAACTCACTTTCTTTTCTTTCTTTTTTGTAATACATTTTTTTCAAAAAATAAAAATAGAATAGAAAAAATTTTCTACATTACCACCCGTCAGAATAAGTTGATCATGACATTGATTATAGCGAACACACGTAATCCAATGTGTATGGGCATTATTTATTATCTGAAATTTCATAGATATAAGAATAAGAAAAAATTAAACATAGCTCATCATTTCTACATACAAAAACTCCATGTAGAATATTTTTGTCAAAATAATAAGGCATACATCTTAATTTTTTAAAAAAAATTGGTGAGATGATCGTTTCATTCTTGAATGAGTGTACAACCACAAAAAAATTCATAAAAGAATTTTTTATTTTATTTTCTATTTCTTATATCAAAAAATTACATTACAAAAATACTATCTCTTTCATATGAACTATGTTGAACACTAATAAAATATGAGAATTTTTAATAATATAAACCAAGTATAAGGATTTTTGAAAATAGAGATCTAACTATAAAAATATATAAAAATTAAAATAAGAAAAAAACTAGTTTAAAATAAAAAAAAAAAAAAATATATATATATATATTTATATAAAAATTAAAATAAGAAAAAAAACAAGTATAAAATAAAATAAAAAAATATATATAAAAATATAAAAATTTACTTGTACAGGTTCTTCCAACTGACGAATATCCCAAAAACGAAGACTTCCTTCCATGCCTCCTGTGGCCACTAAATTTAGCATATTTGGATTATAATCCACATCTAAAATACTGCAAGAAGAAGGAAAACAAACTAAAAGTAAAAAACTACAAGTAAAAAGTAGAGAGTTTAGTAGTTTAGTTTAATAGATAGTTTAAGAATTCAAAAAAAAAATAAAGAGTTTTTGCCTAACAAGAAAAACTCAAGTAGAGAATATAAAAAAATAGGGGGGATCTATTCTCTTTTTCATTCCACACTTATAAAATACTTTGCCTTCTGCATAAAGTTTATCTTTAAATTTTTATAAAAACCATTATTTTCCGGTTTTTTTGAAACCAAAACATAAAAATTAGAAAAAAAATTCTTTACCTGATGTCTAATGCTCTCCTAAATGTAATGCTTTTCCTACTCTCTTTTAAACACTCTTTTATTTTTTTTTGCAATTTTTTGTTTTTACGTTTTCTATATACCCTTTGTTTTCTTTATTCATGAAAACTCTACTTTATTATTTTTAAATAAAAATAGAAGCTCTCCTATGGCTTCTCTTTAGAGTTTCTCCTTCATTTATGCCTGATTCTCTCTTTTCCTAGGCAATTTCTCTTTTTTCTTCTTTCTTTCTCCTCTTCTTTTCTTCTTCTTTATTCTTATTCCTTCCTATTCTTTCCTCCTTCCTATTCTCTCCTCATTTCTTTTTCTGTTATCTTTAATTTTTTTTTTTCATTACTAAAAAAATATATATATAAAATTTTTTTTTAAATATTTGTTTACGCAGAGGGATGAGCTCGAGGTCTATGAAAAACAGTAGAATCCATTCGTAAATCCCATCCAGATAAAGAGGAAGACTCTACAGTTAAAAACTATATAAAAAGAAAAAAAATAAAAATTCTATCTATAGATAAAATAAAATTGTCAGAATAAATAAATCGTAGAGAGAAAATTTTTTTTTACATAATTTAAAACACTTGCATGAAACAGTCTATCTTTATATATTTTATTTTGTAAAAAAATGTTTTTTGCAACGAATTCAATTCTATATTGAAAACATTAACTCTCTTCATTTCTATTAAGAAAAATATCGGTTTTTATAGATAATAAAAAATTCCACAAAAGATAGGTTAAAAAATTGAATTCTAAGGATGAGAAATATAACTCTTATAGTGTTTTTAAAAAAAGATTTAAAATAAAAATACAAAGGAAGAATACGTAAAACGTGTATAGAAGATTTTATTATTAAAAAAAGTATTGCATAAGAAAAAAAAGAAATTTGTAATGATGAAAAGAAATTAGAGAGAAAGGAGAGAGAGAATGAGAGAAAAATGAGAGAGAGAAATGAGAGAGATAGAGAGAGAGAGAAAAAGAGAGAGAGAAATGAGAGAGATAGAGAGAAAGAGAGAAAAATGAGAGAGAGAAATGAGAGAGATAGAGAGAGAGAGAGAAAAAGAGAGAGAGAAATGAGAGAGATAGAGAGAAAGAGAGAAAAAGAGAGAGAGAAAAGGAGAGAAATGAAGAGAGAGAAAAAAAGAGAGTGAAAACAAAAGCAACAAAGTAGAAGGAAGAGAAATGAAGAGAGAAAAAGGGTAAGGAGAAAAATAAGAACAAATATTAAAAAAATAATAAAAATAAAATATAACAAAAGAAAAAAAGGAAATAAACTATACTATCAAAAATACAAAACTTTTAAAAAAGAGAACAGCACACATAAAAAATTTTAAAATTTTGTATACAATTAAAAAAAAAGAAGAAAACTATCAAAGAAAAATAACTCCTCCCAAATGTAAATAAAAATCTACCAAATTCATATGATGAGGATCAAAGCAGCCTGAATGGCAGATTGAATTAGGAGAATTCTTTGATGTTAGTCTCTAAAAAAACACATGCATATTAGAGAAGAAATTATGAATAGACAAAATATGAAAAAAGATGAATGAAAAAAATGATAAAAAAAAATTTCTTTACAACTTAAATTTTTTACTTTAGCAATTGTATGAACTTCATCTGATAATTGAAAAAGAGTGAAGCCATCTGTGTGGATAATTCCAACACGTTTCTGATTAATCCCAGTTTCTACATGAGGATCTGCTAAAATTCTATTAAAGTTTAAAAAAATATATAATACACTAATTTTAAATGAAAAAAAAGAGTTAACTTGCTTCATTTAAAAAAAAAACAAAACAAATTGATCAAATATAATAGGATTTTAAAATAAATGAAAACATTAAAGAGGAAATAAAATAAAAAAGAATAGGCTTGCAGAGAGATTAAAAATAATTTTTTTTTAAATAAAAAAAAGACATCTTTATACTATCAAAAACAAAAACAAAATTATATTTCCTTTGTAAAAGAAGGAATATTTTTTTTAAATAAAAATTTGGAGATAAATGCTAAAGTAATATAAAAATTTTAGTAAAAAAATATAAAAAAATTAAAGTAAGAAAATAAAAATAAAATAGTGTAGATACACTGTGTGTGAGAATTTTCATTCATACTTGCGAATGGGATGATACGATGCAGGAGTACCCAAATCACACTCCCATTTTAACTCTTCAATATCCTCTTTCTGTGAATTTATGGAGGTAGAATACAAACAACAAGATTCGCCTGTTTAAAATAGATTTTTGAAAAAGAAAAAAAAATTTTATTTTTTATTTTATGGTGATTTTGTATACATATGATGTTTTTTAATTTTTATTACCAGGAACCTAGAAATAAACTCCATCCATATTTTTTGTATTATAAAAAAAAATCCAACTATAGTCTTTCTCTCTCTATATATATAAATATTAGATACTAAATGTTTTTTCTCACGCCTACACATTATACTCTCCCTCTCCTGATAGATATGCTTCGTAGTATAAAAAATTCTAGTTTCTCTCTCTTTTTCGCTGTAACTATTTCCTCATTATTTTGAAGTATAACTTTCTGCTCTTCTATCTATAATTCTCTTTCTCATTCCCTTCTTTATCTCTCATTTCTTTCTTTATATCTCTCTCTTTTTCACTCTCTCTTTTTCTCTTTCTCTCTCTCTCTCCCTTCCTCACTCTCCCCC
>JADAQX010001069.1:0-15173 GCA_015476325.1 Cardiosporidium cionae | reverse complement strand
CTCCTCAACCCCCCTCATTCCTCCTCAACCCCCCTCATTCCTCCCCCCCCCTCCCTCACCAGTGCACACTCTGCGTGTAACTTCTGAATCCATCCAGAGAAAGCCACATAAGCATTTTTGGCATCTGCATGGGAAGGAAAAGATGAAGAAGGTGTGGAGGGGAGTGTGGAGGGGTGTGCGGAGGGGGGATGTGTAGCAGCAGGAAAAAACTCCGCCATGGAAGAAAAGTGTGTGCTATTCGAGGGGGGTGTCGCAGAGAGCGTATTCCCAATCCCATAGGGGGGTGTGAGAGGTGAAATATGGGGGGGTGGAGAAGAATGAGAAAGAAGAGAAGCCGCTTCAACACCACGAGCACTTTTTTTAGCTCTTTCTAAAGCTTTCTCTTCAGCAGTGACATCAAATCGTGACTTTTTATCAAATGAAGCCATTTCTGAAGAAAAAAAATTGTGTTGATCGGAGGGAGAGCCGGTAGCAGGGAGTGTGGTCGTCCCCACCCCTTTATGGGCAAAGTGTAGAGGGGAGGCAGCGATGGATATTTCCATGGGGTGGAGAGGAGGGGGGGCTCGCCGTGTCTCATCGTAGCCATTTATTAAAGAAGAAAACGTCTGCTTCGGTAGGGGTGGCCCCTCAGAGATGGGTGGAGGGGGGTTCTCCCCGTGTCTACCCCCCTGGGAATACATAGAAGGGGAGGAATCGCTTCGAGAGGAGGCAACACTTGGAGACATATCAAAAGGGGTGGAGAGCGTCATCAGAGTCTTCCCAACAGAGCGATTCAAAACCAATTGGAAGGGTTTCTTACTGGAGGGAGGGGGTGCCATGGAGTGAGGGGGAAGCATCCCCTCCCCCATCGTCGTACTCGGTGTGGCCAGGGGGGGGGGAGCGGTAGAGGGGGGAGGCAGCGGCCTCTCCCCCGTCGTCGTACTCGGTATGGCCAAGGAAGGGGGGACCGTCGAGGAAAGGGTAGAATGCGATGAAAAGGGCATGGAAGCTGTAGGGGGGAAGAGCGCCGTGCCGCCTCCGTAAAATAGAGAGGGAAGAAAGTAACCCCCCCCTGCTAGGGAGGGTGTATTTACAGCGGTATAGGTCATCATTGACTGGAGATAATGCGCTTCTATAAATTGACGACTGAGTGTGGTCGCTTCCATGTAGGCTACCCGTTCAGGCATACCTCGTTTGCAACATTCTCCATAAAAATAAGGAAAATATTGTTGTTGTAATAATGCCATATATCCTTCACAATTCGCCATCGCATAACCACCCATCATCATGGAGGCAGAAGGAGAAGGAGAGGGACCCGAAAAAGGAAATATCCTTTCAGAGGATGCTCCTGGTAGAGGGGGGGGAGGATAAGGAGGAAGGGGGGAAGCATTCCCCTCTGTTGGTGAATATATAGAAGGTTGAGGAAGGGAAGAATTCCCAGAAGGTGGCCGAACCGCCATGTGTTCAACAAAAGAAGTAAATTTAGAAAGAGAGAGTAGAATTGAGAGAGAAAAAGAGAAAGAGATGAATTGAGAGAGAGACAATGAAACACTTTTAGAAATACATACCCATCATACAAGAGAAAGAAAAGATGTACGCTATACTAAAAAAAGTGAAGACAACTTTCTACACACAGCAAAAGACAAGTCTTCTATAGAGGTACGTCAATGTATGTGTACATACACCCACACACACAGTCAAGAACCCTCTCCACAAAGGAGAAAAAAAAATTATTTACTAGGAAAAGGACAAGCAGAAACACGTGAAGACGAGAGGGAATGCATAAGAGAAGAGAGGAGGAGGAGGGGGTAGGTGGAGGAGGAGAGGGTAGAGGAGGAGAGGGTAGAGAAGGAGAGGGTAGAGAAGGAGAGGGTAGAGGAGGAGAGGGTAGAGGAGGAGAGGGTAGAGGAGGAGAGGGTAGAGGAGGAGAGGGTAGAAAAAAAAAAAAAAAAAAAAAAGAAATTACAAAAGCAAGCAAAGTACAAATTCAATTTATTTTCTTCAATGTATAAAAGCTTTTCTTAGAAGAAAAAATATATCCCACAGGAGAGATAATTTTTTCCTTTAAAAATAGCAAAGAGAACAAAAGTTAACAGAAGGGAGAAATGAAAGTAAATGCGATCGAATTAGATGAGGATGAACAGAGTCCATAGGAAAGGAAAAGAAGAATGAAAGAGAGACAAAAAATAAAAGAGTAAAGACGATGGCTCTGTCACAAAGAAAAACTAATATAAATCTCTTTAAACTCTATTTTAAATGAAGATAGAAAAACTGTACAGCGATGAAACAGGCCATGAAAACAGAGATGTGGGAGAATTCTGAAACTATGAAGGATTTACAATGAGAGATGAAGAATTTCGATGTAGAGAACATCTATCCGAAAAAATAAGTAGAAAGGAGAAAGCAATCCCAGTAAGGAAAGGCGAGCTAACATCTGTGAGTGTAAAATCATAGGAGAAAGATTCTACACGTGGCCTTGGAGGCAGGAGAGAGAGTAGAGAGAGAGTAGAGAGATTTCTTTGTGTGTGTCTCAGAGGTACAAATTCTATGAAGTTATCCTCATGGTGAATGAGGCAAGAAAATGCATGAATGAATTATGAGAAAAAAAAGAAAAAAAAAAGAAAAGAGAGTCTCTCTGTAGGATTCCAAAGGAATTATTCGTCTTATTTCTGTAAATAGGAGAATCATACACAGATGTAAAGATTCACAATTTCTATAGAATGGAAATCATTTTATATTTATATCTTCCCAAAAAAAAAGAAATATGACAAACTCTTCACACCTTTATAAAATATGATGAGAAAAATGAGAGAAAAAAACACACGTGAAATCAAGAGAGAGATTACAAAAAACAAAGGAAATGAAAAAGAAAAAATATATGTCCATACAAGAATATAGAATAGAGAAAAATGTAGGCTCTACACACAAAGCAGCCAACACTCGGAATGAAATTTTAAAAAATTAATTATAAAAACATCGTAAGAATTACAAAATCCTAACTCTCGTAAGAAAGAATATATCCCAAAAAAAAAAATACCAGAGAAAAATATCACAGAGATATCCAAATAGCTGAAAGAGAAGCGACGAGGAGAGTGTGAATTCAATCATACTAAGAGAGGCATAGAAAAAGCTATAGAGTTCGATGTCTCTTGGTTCTCCCTATAAACGATGCATCAAGAGGAGGGAATATCTACAAACACAAAGGTTATCCTACAGAGGTGGATACTAATAAAATTTATAAAGGCTTCAGATGAAACACGTTGGAAGAGGGGTGTGTGTGTAGAGAGAGAGAATACGTACGGAGAGAGAGTCCTATAAAAGATTTCTATAGAAAGTAGGAATCAAGAGGAGAAGAGAGGGATTCATTTCTATGGATCAGGAAGATGAATCTAGGTGTGTGAGAGGATGAAGGAAAATGACCAACCAAAGGAGGGGATAGGAGAAACACAAACAAGGAATGAAGATAAGAAAAGAAATGCAGAGGTGGAGAGTAGAAACTGCAAATAAAAAACTCTCAGAACAAAAGGAAAAAATAAAAGGAATTGGCTACAGAGAGAAAGAGAGCATGGCAATCTCTTCCTTGAGAAATTCTGTTTTTTGTTTTCTATTTTGTAGAACCCAGATAAGAAATACACACAGCCTGAAAATCAAAGAAACGTCTTCAGTTCAGACTTAAAATTTGGTCAACTCTAAGAAGATACGCCCGTGTTGAGCTGTCCTTATCCAATACAGAAATGCCAAAACAATAGCAGAAACACAGGATAATGTATATACAGGACTCAAAAGTGGATCATCATCACGTGCTAGTAGCAACTCTCGGAGCAGAAGACTGCCTAGAGATAAATTCTTTTTTTTTTTTGGAAACGCAATACTGGCACAGGCTATCTTCCAGTAGGTGACAATGGATCGATATAGAAAGAGGAGATAGGTATCCATAAAGGGTATATTCCAACATATAGGCTTATAGAACCCACAATTCTTTGTAAAACAAATGAAACAGTGTCTTTGCGCCCCTTAGAGCATCAATTCTGCTCTCCCTTTGATATATATTTATCGGGAGAACACTAAAAAAAGAAGTTGCACTATTTAAGAATGACAAGAAAGAGGTCAGAACAACTGTTCACCCTACAACGTGTGAATCACACATACACTAACTACGTCTAAATTTTTCAGAAGAAAAGGAAACTACTAGGGATATCGAAGCGTCGATCCCTTTGTTTGGAGATACAGGTGAAAGAATAGGGGAGGAAATGCAAGCACAACTCTGTTGCTGCGAAATTGCATCCACGATGAGAGTTTCCAAAGCATCATAAAACACCGAAGTTAGAGCAAAACTACCGGTTGAAAAAACTAAGATCTATGCCACAGTCTTCGTCTCTATTCGAGGGAGTTCACGGGCAGAACAGCAAAAAGCAGATTCGTTTGAGATTTATGGTTTAATGTTTAAAATAAAACCTCCAAAAAAGACCCAATACATACGTGGGAATATGGCAAAATCCCACGGTGTAATTGTGCGTGTACAATGAGAAAGCGGAAAAAATGCGAACTGGAGCGCCTAAGCGGACTCAAAACGTTATAAAGTGGTGAAGAATGTAATATTAGTGCGTTCCACCTTCGTTCAAATGAATAGTTCAGGAAAAGATAAAAATCTTATGTCATCAAATCAATCCGGGACAAGTTTATTATCTTTTGAACAGGTTTTCTCGGAGGGGTATGTTGCGAGGATAGCACTTTTATTGCTGAGATTTTGACGATAGACCATAGAAATAAGCGAGAAACACAAGAAATACATAAAAAGAATCAAGTATCACTCAAAAAAGTGTAACCGTTAAAGAAACAGAGAATGGATAAAAATCCAAAGGGGAAGAATAAACGCAACAATCCTGGAAAGACATGAAACAAGGAAATAAAGAGTAGCAAGCCAGGCCGTAGACGATAAATTCCTTCAGGTATTTTAGAGATATTTGTTAAGAAAAAGATAGGGGCTAATTCGAATAATATTCCCATTCTCAAGTTCACATACGTATCCATACGTAGCGGGGGAATACAATTAAAAGTAGAAATCAAACGAATGAAAAAAATTCTGGCACTCGGTGAAATAATTTAAGCTTATATGAACAAAAGAGTATGAAAGAAAATCAAGAAATGTATGTTTGAGACGAAAAAGTATATTATACGATTTAAAATTGATAATTTAAAAGCTGGAGAAAGCGGCGAAAAAAACAGCGATTACGTGGAGTAGTTTCATTTTGAGAAAGTTGGTGTGAGGCGTTCGGCCCTAGAAACTGAAAATTGCCTGCAGTGAAAGTCGATGGGGGCCAATGTTAAATCCGGATGTTCGGCTTTACCGTGAGGGGAGTCTTTGGCTTGATGAAAGTGAAATTTCAATTTACTCCATTTTTTCAAGAGTACATAATTTTGAGTTTATGTGTTCGCTAAGGTGCTCGTATTTATTACTCTTTTGATTGACGAGGTGCTAGGAATGAAGCTATGATCTGCTTTTATGAGGTTGTACTTTGCAGAAATATCATTTTATTTAACCCCGAGTATGGTAACGGTGCAGTGCTGGTATATAGCTTGGAAATATGCAGTAGCTCCTACTGCGCTTACGAATGAAAGACAAAACAACTTCAAAATGATCGATTAAAGGCTCTGCTGTTTGCACCCAAATTGAGGACTGCGACGAAATGACATTCTTAGTTAAGAATTATATTCATACATATTCCTCCTGCGTTTTTTGTGGCAATAATAAGCTACATCCTACTTCTGCAAAATGGTTTATCAAAGTTTGCGCGGTATGAAAAATCCTTAAATTGAGGAGATGACAAAAAATGTATTGCTTTAAAATACCGTAATACAATTACAGAGCAGCAGTTAGAAAGCCATACACCAAAATGCAGCATTTAGAAAACCACACACCCAAAATCCACGCGCTCGTGCAATGAATGCACTGTTTGTTCAATGGACCAATAGGATAGCAGCAAATAAGATAAATTTCCAGTTGCAAATGAATGTTAGTCGCACAATCCTAGACAAGACGAAGAAATTTGAAAGTATGACAATACTATTGCAATGCTTAGCCGAATTATTTTGCTGAAACATACCTTCAAGTCTGATTTTTCCTGTAGTTTTACTGTTGCGCACTGAAACGGAAAAAATCGTCGTTTGAGATATTGAAAAAGATAGTACGGGATAATGCTTTAATTGGGAGCGTTTCCTTTTATGTTGGAGGTTATTTTAAAAAACTGCCACGCTTTTTATTTCCTTCATGTTCAGCCACACATTGAATAACGAAATAAGCCTAATTTGGAAGGAGGGCCAAAAAGAGATGTATCATCACGTGATTTTGATTTGTCTCTAAACATATAACAAATAGAAATGTATGTATAGCAGTAATGAACTATTGGCTTATTCTTATCATGCAAATCTAACATCAAATTTGTTTACATTAGCCACTGAGATACGATTTGTTAGCTTCACGATGGGACTGGAAATGATAGGAAATTTCATTTATATACGCTAACGAGTAAGGGAATAATTCTAATGTTTTTGTGTAAGTTCAAGATAGTCTAATGAAAGCGATAGACAAGCTATCTTTATTAAACTAGGAATTGACATTCGACAAGCTATTAATAAATCAACCAATTGAAATGTATAAAAACGGGCTGAGGGCGTACTCAGCATCCAAAGAAAGCATTTTGTACATTTAGTAATTCTTCCCAGACTGAGCGCAATAAAGTATAAAAATTATATTTCCTTGAAATTGTTGACATTCATGCAAAAAAGAATAGTTTTGAAATGAAAATTGGCTCTATTCTAATTGATTTTAAGGTTAAAAAAATCAAACTTTATTCCAAAGTTGATTGTATTAGCAGCAACACATTATTTCGTAAAATCGACGAACTTGACAAAGGACAACTTTGTGATATTCAGGTTTTAGCTTGTAGTTGATAGAGTATGGTGCACCGAAAATTTGGAATGGGACCAAATTTTCAATCTGCAGAAGTTAACTTTTCTCAATATCTACTATTTGCATTAATAAAAAAAAGGATACAATTTGGTTGAATAAAACCAAACAATTGAAAAACTGAAAAGTGCTGCCTTTCGTTATAGAAAGAATAACTTAATTGAATATATGCACATATCTAAAGAACACACAAAACATAAAAAGTAATGCTTTTGCGCATGTTTATTGAGGAAGCATGTCAAATGATTGCTGCATTTTAAAAAATAGTAACTTTAAAAAAGGTTCAGTGGTAAAAATTTGTGCTTGCTTGTAATTGCTAGTTACTGTAATTTTTAACTTATTAAACAAAAATACAGTTTGCTTGCCATTTCATCGCACGTATTTTTCATGGCAATACAATATGAAGTATCCGATCATGCTACTTGTTGATTTGTTCGCTTCTTTACATAAATTGAATATACTTGTATCTCCTCCAAATATATTTCATTGTAAAGCAAGCAATAGTTATAACTTGCCTTTGTTTTCAGTAATATACAGCTTTCATTATTTTTACAATGGAATGTAATAAATGCGATAAACTTACAGAAAAATTCATTTGAAAAAATTTAGTCATTTTTTCATTACATAAATTTCTTCGATACATTTGGCAGGTGAAATCAACGTAACAATACTTTTACATAAACAATGAAGAGCGTTTTAAAAAATAACTGTATGCTTGTATTTTCCGATAGGATAGAATTGAATTATTGTTGGACTATTAATAAATATGATTGTAGAATTAAAGACATTTGTTTCTTAACAGCTAGCATTTTGAAAGGCATTTTTTATATCGCCAGATAAAATGAAAACTAATAATCCATATTTCTAGATTAACCAAAACAATGCTTACGACGCATTGTTTTATCTATACTCTTTATATTTTATTCTATTGTGACAATGCAGAAGATGCTTTGGAAAACCTCATCAATTGTTATTTTTTTCTTTAGTCTTACTTTTTACATAACCTCAATGGCACGGAAATCATTCTAACTGAATGGTTATAATACATTTGATACGTCGATTAATCATATTTTCGCAACTTCTCCTTTCCTAGAATCAAAATTGAAGCATGACTCTCTTGTCTGGGATAAAAATATTTTACAGAAGGAATCAAATTCGTAAAGAGTTGGTTACCTTATCTTCATTGTGTTTACAAGATGCAGCAAGTTTATTAACTCTGTAAGAGGTTCGTACTATGCAAGTGAAATAATTTTAAGCTCACACAACTATTCCTAAAACTTCAAGAAAAACTGCTTCAATTTTTCTTTAGAATCTAATAAACAAGAATAAATAGGTCTTGTAAATTATAGATAATTCAAGATTAATGTAACTGTAATGACTTACTTGACTTTGATTCCGTGACTTTTCCGTGTAATTATTCTTAAACCTTAGCAACTGTGGGCCAATTTGTTTATGCAACATGCTTTTCCAAATAGGCATTTCATCCTTAATCACTTTTGTTGAATATTTTGTTTTGTACCTTGTAAAACTTAGGGAACCAGCCGTTAGCGCAAGCATACAAAAACGATAAATAGGGTAAATTCGGCTCGTCCACATGCGTGATTAGGACACCAGAAAAAACTCCACATAAATACCCTTTTAAAGCCTAGTTGAAGCTTTATGTTTCTATTTTTTTCTGGTTCTTACAATTTCATTGCGTTGTGGAAAAACATATTTTAACTATTGTATTTCAGTGTTGAACCGCATCAAACGACACGAAAGAAGCCGAACTGTTATACTCAAACATCAATGCTGAGCGCACGTACGTTCAGTTTTACGGAGAAAAAGCGATCAGCTGATTTCATTTTTATTGTCCCGAGAATTTTCAGTCCCATTTCATCAAAGCAACTTCATGCCGCAGCAAAAAAGGACAAAATTAAACTAATTCTATTTGCTCTTGTTTGCTAAAAGGCTGCGTAATAACTAGAAATTCAACGGCCATGAATGTCAATACTTCATTGAATCACCCATTTTAACTGGTAAAAATCGGTTTAAGCCTTGCTAACATATTTATGTTCATACTTCACTTTGATGAGGGAGTACATCCGTTTTGCTTGCTTCATTTTATTAACCTCGTCTCATTGAATGATCTTAAATAGAAACTGTGGCGTAGCTCTTTATTAAATTTGCATATAATTCCTTTTTTCACGTCCTCCTACGTGTGCAATTCTGGAGAGGAATATTTGAGCCTGTTTGTTTTGGATGGAGCAGGATCCAAAGTCTATTGCAACACTGCGCAGTGCTGTTGAGAATGCTGCAGCATCTACCTCTCCCTCTGCTGAAACAGAAATTCTTTCTTTACTCGAAGAACTAACGCAAATTACTGTAAACAGAAAAATATTGGCAGAAACAGGAATCGGTGTAGTGGTAGGTCGTCTACGTTCTCATGCTTACTCTGAATCCATTCGTAAAAAATCATTTAACTTGGTTAACCGATGGAAGGCTTTAATTCAAATGGAAAAGAGCGCCTCTTCTTGCAGCGGCTCATCCTCATCTCCATCTCGGAGTTCCACTTCTCTTTCCGTTGCTCTACCAATGAATAATACCTCCTTAACGGCTCCGCTAACCACTTCTGTTGGTAATGCAGGAGATTCCTGTGAATATTCAGATCTCAATGGGCAAGAAGGGACGGTGTCTATTCAGTGTGACGATTCCAAACTTGAATCTCTTGCTTCACCTTCTTCGCTGAGCTTTTCGGAAACAAAATGCTCACAGGATCTGAAAGCTCCCCTAGAAATCCCAACTTCAAACGTTGGTATGGAAACACATCCAGCCTCCTCCATGGTTTCGGATGTAAAGCAAGACATATACTCTCATACACCTCCTTCGGGAGAGGATACATTGCTCCATCGTTCCAACAAGCGCCCATGCCTCGTTAATTCTGAAAGCGACGTGGATAGCTCATATCCTCCTCCCTTTACTGGACCCTTGTGTGGAGTTTTACTCCGAGATAAAGCACGAAAATTTCTTTATAATGGATTTTTTGAAGGACTGCAAGATGATCAGCGATCGGAATTCTCCCCGGCATTTGTGGCAGAGCTGATAGGTGCCATCGAAGCATCATTATGGAATCATTTTACTGTACCTTTGAAAGGTTCCAAGGAATACAATATGCAATTGAAATCTATCAAATGGAATCTTGCAGATAGTAAAAATCCAGAATTTAATCTCAAGATATACTCAGGACGGGTTTCTCCTCCTTCGTTAGCTGCGATGGAATCAAGAGATATGGCCTCCGATGCCAAGAAATTGGAACGTAAGCGGCAGCATAAAGAAGGATTAGAGGCCTGCCAATCCGATTGGGAGAGGCGGAATCTCCATGTGAAGGATGGACAATTCACCTGCCATCGCTGTAAGGGAAAGAAAACGGTTTATCAACAATTCCAGATTCGTAGTGCAGATGAACCTATGACTACCTTTGTTACATGTATCAACTGCAATAATCGTTGGAAGTTTTAAATTCCTTTTTTATTATTCAGTGTTTCAGTTGGATTCCTAGCTCGATTATGTGGAGATGCTTGCATCCTACCTATGGATATATATCTATTTCTGTATGGGAATAGAAACCTGTTTCTAACAAAGAGAAATCATTCAATGGAGTTGATATATCGCTCTGCTAGCCTCTGTGTGGTTTCTCCCTGCTGAACATTTCCCTCAGAAAAGCAGCCATCTCTTTTTGTGGATTTCTTCTCTCTTTTCATGGGATTGTTTATTTTATCTCGCCATTTCAAAGGCTGAGACTATTTAGAGACTCTCTTTTTGTGATATTTTCATCCTATGTGTATACGAGGTCTTCAGTGTACTCATAGTTTTTCTTAATATCAGGTAGAATTTACTTTCATGCTTTTCATTTTTCTCTCTTGTTCTCCACGTTCCTGCATTTCCTTCCTCCTCGCAAGAAAGATATCTGCTTTTACTCTCATTGAATCTGTTGTGCCTGCTTGAGAACTATAAAATAGTATTTGAAGGTACAAATTAGCTTCTAGCTAAGAGAGGATTCTCATTAATAGAATTCTCTTTCGTTTCATATCTTTGCAAACACTTTGTTCTTCACTATTTTTTGTTTTTTGTATGTTTGGATGCTTCTTTTTCCATTATCAGCCACCAGCATGTGTTTTCTATACTTTTTGCAAATATTCATTGTTTTTTATCCCCTTTTTGTATATTTTCTTTATTGAAATATATATATATGTGTGTGTGAAACTTTCATCGCGTGGGAACCCAATCAAATTTAAGACTTGAAATGGACATGCCTGACTGTCCTCAGACAGGCTAATTCATTGCCTCATTTTTTAATTTTATAAGGCATTGGTTTGATGAATGTATTTCCTCTTCTCTCTATTATATTTTCCTTCCTCTTCTCTCTCTTTTCCTCTTCTCACCTTGTCATAGATTAGATCGTGTAGAAAAAAGATTGTTTATAGGTTTTTCTTTTGTTTCATGGAGATATATCTACTACCCATCTCTCCTCCATAAATCCACCCATCTCTCCTCCACATTTCTTTTCTCGTTCTCTGGCCGGTAGTTTGATGTTTAAAAAAAAAAAATTCCAATCTATTCATTTTAGAATGTTTTCTTATATCCCACTAGAAATAAGATTGAAAAAGTAAATAAAATCAAAGGTAGCAGGTTTAGAGAATACAGGAAATTTTGATAACAGGCATACATAAAAATGAAGAAAAAAAGATATTCCAGAGAGAAGAAACGAGAAGAGAGAGATCATCTCTCTTGTTGATCGGTGTACGTACACCCCAGAAAACACTTAAAAACGTCATACTTTTGCTCCCTCCAGAAGGTAAAGATGCCATTTTTGAGGAGAAAAAAACGTACTTGTATACTATTTTCAATCATTTGATTGTGTCTGGTTCATCTCCTCAAAAATTTTATTTTCAAAATCTCCCACCCAATTTCCCCATCAGAATTTCAAATCCTCCTGAGAGTATTGAAAAAATTTTATTAAAAAATCCACACATCGTCTCTCTCGCTTCAAAAATATCTCCTCTCTCACGATGAGTCATCTACACTCTCTGAAAGGGCAAAGTTGTGAGTTTTATACAATCGATACGATTTCATTTCTTCTTCTAAGCCCTCCTAAAACGTATAAAAATGGAATAATTTCAACAAACTATGAGCAACTCTTTTTTGCATAGAAGAAGGCAAGAAGATCCTCCTCTCACGTACTTGAGAAAATTCATGAGAAGAACCAAAAATACTTTGAAAATTGAGAGTAATCATCGGTAAGAGATACTCTACAAAAGCTCTGCATAATTCTTGATAGTCTGTCAATTCGTTCATTAATAATAATTTATCCTTCTCAGTGGTCTGTATGTACTCCTTTCCAAGTAAATGCGTCTCTGTGATTTGAAGGATTCGAATGGCCGTGGAGAGATGCCCTTCAAATATTCTTTTAATGGAGAAAACATAATTTGAATGGAAAAATAAGAAATATAATCCAATTTGGAAGCAAAATCTTCACACTCTCTTACTTGCATAGACGTGTTTTTGAGCTCACAAAGGTGCACTGTCTGAAAATTGTACACACACATAGATGAAGAGAAAGAATAGATGAAGAGAAAATAGAAAAATAGATTTAAAAAAAAAAATAAATAAATTGAGAGAAACAGGAATTAAAAAATAAATCCATCTGAGCAATTATGAAGGAAAAATATCACAAAAATGAATAAACTGTGATTATAAATATAAAAAGAAAAAAAATTCTCTCTTAGCATTTCTTCTCTTCATAATCTTAATTTTTTTTTTTTTTTACCGTAATTCGTTGAATATAACAACTATGCCTTGTCCAAATAAACTCTAAATGTGAAAATAAAGTATAAAAAAAACATTAAAATGAAATGAATTTCTTCTCATCATTATTTTGTTATACATGGTTTCTTAAATAGTATAGGATTGCATTTTTGTTATGTCATTTAATAGATTTTTTCTCTTCAAGAGAGAGATTTTCTTTAATAGTAAAGCTCACCAGCGGACGATAAGCAGAAAGAGAGAGATGAAGAAATTGAATTTCATCATCTAATTTTTTCAAATTACCAAACGATGAGGAAGAAGAGACGGAGGAGGGTTGAGGAGAATGCAGTGGAAGTGTGACAGTATCATCTGAAGAGAGTTGTTGTCCATAGTGTAAGCATTCTCTAAACAGATTTAAAAATAATGAAATAGAAATATCAATAAAATGAAAAGTATATTAAAAGAAAGATAAAACGAAATATAAAACTATACTTTAAAATCTTAAAAAATCAAACAAAAATTCATTAAGATTTTATTTTTCATTGTATATTCTACATACTCTTGAAATTCCAATAAACATCGCTCTAAACATCTACTAATATATGCCTGAAAATAAAAATAGAAAACATCCACACATATTATATCAATGAAGAAGATTTGAAGTATTTCTTTTTTATAATTTTGAAAACATGAAAAAACGTGTTGAAGTGGAGTTACGAAAATATCTCTCTTTCTTTCTTCTTTTTTTTTCTATATAAAGAGAGAGAGAGATGGATTCACTCCAATTATAATTTTCAAAATCCTCTCCTTTCCATCGCATTCTTTTTTGCATTCTTCATCAATAAAACTACAAACCTCCATATATCCTTCAAAATAAGGAGAAATGCTATTAAAGAAGGAAGCATTGAGTTGTTTCATAGCAGTATCAACAAAATACGTTTGTTTGTAGAGAGAAGCCACATCTGAGGCTGTGAGAGGAGAAAACAAGACATTTTTCTCAGAAAAAAATGAATTTTTAAGATGAAAAGGAGATAAAATAAAATCTTTCCAAGAAATTGGAGATTCCGTAAAGGAATTTGTAGGAGGAGGAGGACAGAGTAGAAGTTGTAAAGATTGAGAAATCAACGTAATAAAAGGAAGAATCCATGCTGACAAATGGACATCCATGGACCCAAAGAGAGTTCTGAAAATGTGAAAAATAAAGAAATGTGCAATAACAATAGTGTAAATTTAATAGAAGAAGGAGGAAAGAAATAAAAAAAATCCAATAAAAAGAGGAGGAAAGAAATAAAAAGTAAAATATCGCATCCTTCACCTGCGCTCTAAATGAACAAATTCTTTGAAATTTTTATTTATTTTGTTTTAATAAATAACACACCGATAATGCAATCCTGTTTGAGAAACTTCTGTAGAAATAATATTCAATTGGGCTTTGAGAATTCTACAAAAAAAAAAAAAAAAAATTAAATTTCTCTTCATTAAAAATATTTTTTTATTAGAAGAGGGTTTTTCATTTTTTTTTTTTTTTTTTTTTATAAATTGGGAATACTCCTTTTTTATTTCAATTTTTTCCTTTTAATTTATAAAGAAATTTCTATCCTTTTATTTATAAACATTCAAATGCATTATTCTATGGTTACTTTCTCATCCATTTTTCTTGTTAATTTTTAATTTGTTTGTAATTTCTCTTCATTTCATCTTCAATTTTTTCATTTCCTCTTTTCATCGTATTTCATCTCTCTCTCTCAACATATTTATAATCTTTACTGTATTGGAGAAGATTTTTCTGTAGAATTGAGTGATGCCATAAAAATAAATTTTCTTCGGTTGAGAAATTCTTTTTTGATTGTTTCCAAATCCAACGTTTCTAAAGTCTTCAAATGACTAATAATAAAATTAAAAATTTCGTATAAAATAATTAAAATTTAATAAAAATAATAGAAACACACTAATAGAGTCACAGAAGTTTCTTTCCATCGTCTTAATTTTTAAAACAAGGAAAAATTTATACTTGAGAAGAATTTCACAAGTAGATAATTGAAATTCTTTTTGAAGTTTGGAAAAAAGTGTTTCTTGAAAGATATCTTTCTTTTCTTGTATCTGAAAATATGTAAGATAAAAAGAATAAAAAAAATTTTAAATAGAAATATTAATTTTAAAAAAAAAAACATCTCTCCACATCCTAACACACAGTTTTAACACGTTTCTGTTTTATTTTTAAATAAAAATAATAATAATTTCTCCATTTTTCTTTTTTGATAATCCTTCAATTTTTATATCTCCATGTACTCTCATCCATTCTATATTTCTTTTTATAAAAAAAAAATATATAAAATATTATAAAATATATAAAAAATAATAAATACTATTATAAACAAATAAATAAAATTATCTATACTTGAAAAAAATAAAAATAATTATAAAATATATATAAAAAATAATA
>JADAQX010001068.1:0-15176 GCA_015476325.1 Cardiosporidium cionae | reverse complement strand
AAAAAAAAAAAAAAAAAAAGAAGAAGAGGATAGATCAGATGTAGATTTAAATTATGTAAATAAAGTAAATCTATACATATAACATTGACACATCCTAAATTTTTGTAATACTATTAAATAAATAAAAAAATAGAAAAGATAGGATAAAGAGTGAAGTTTTAATTCTTGAGAAGAAAAAAATATTTTTTTTTTCAATCTTATTTAACTTTTCTTTTTTTTCTTTTCTTAAAATAAAATATATATATATAATAATAATTTTCAGAATATATATATATATATAATAATAATTTTCAGAATATATATATATATAATAATAATTTTCAGAATATATATATATATAATAATAATTTTCAGAATATATATATATATATAAAATAATTACAGAGTAGATACCCTTATTTTCCATTTTTTATATATTCATTCTATTTATATATATATAAATTTTACCTCTGCCCATCGATGTGGAGGTGTAGGAAGCCATAGAGAAGTATAATCATAATCTGGATCCGTAGGAGATCTCATGGATACATCTGTCAAATAAATAAAACAAAAATTATTTATTTTTTAAAATGAGAGAAAAAATGTATAAAAATAAGTAAAAGAAAAAAGAGCACAGAGAAGAAATAAAAAATAGTTTAAAAAACCGCTTAATAAAAAACAAAAATAATTAAATTATGGAATAGTTATGTATAAAAAAGAGATAGGAAAAGATAGATGGTGCATAGTTTTATTTTTTTTATTTTAAAAAAATTTTAAAAAACTCTCTTACAAAAAAGTAAACAAGAGTTATAAACGAATTTTTTTTTCTCTTTAGAATAAAAAAAAAAAAATTTTGTAAAATTTTATATGTTCCATACACTATGAACTATATATCCTATCAAAAAAAAATAATAAAAGGAATCCTTTTTTAGAACAGTCTTTATTTTTTTTATAAAACTCTTTCTTTTTATTTTTATTGAATTGTTCAATGTTTTATATATTTTTTTTTCAACTTTTCTTTTTTTAAAACCCATTTTCTTCCTTCATTCCTCTACATATAAATATATATTTATAAAAAGCATAAATAAAACATAAAAAAATTATATATATATATATATATATATATAACTTTCCTCGTATTTGAAAAGGATCAATCCAAGGAGGAAATGAAAAGGCATCACAATAATTATAATAGCATTCTACATATTCATGAAATGTTGGAAATGTTATAGCAGCATACGTAGAAAGCATCATTCTTCGTTTCTCTTCGCTGTGTAAAAATTATATTTAAAAAAAAATAAACAGTGTACAAAAGAGAAGAGAGGACATCTATTTAGATAATACAAAAAAAAAATTTAAGCAAACTTGTATTATTTTTATACAAAAAATCTAAATAAAAAAGAATACAATGCAATTTAAATAGTAAGTTTTAAAAAAATAGAATTTATAAGACTTCCTAGTAAGTGGGGAAAAAAATACTCTAATCCCTACTCTCTATACACTTTACCCCAAAAAAAATAAAAATTTTATGTAATAAAAGTAATCAATCCATCTATATAAAAAACTTTATTTTTTATATGTTTCATTCCATATATATATATATATATTTTTATATAATTTTTAATATAATTTTTTATATAACTTTTTTATATAACTTTTTTATATATATATTTTTATAGATTTAATTTTATTATTTTTTTTATATATATATTTTTATATATTTAATTTTACATATTTAATTTTATTATTTTTTTTATATATATATTTTTATATATTTAATTTTACATATTTAATTTTATTATTTTTTTTATATATATATTTTTATAGATTTAATTTTACATATTTAATTTTATTATTTTTTTTATATACATTTTTTTTTTATATAATTTTCTTTTATCTATTTTTTTATCTATTTAATTTTCTTATATATGTGTATTTCTTTTTGAAAAACAATTAAAAACTCGTACATTGACGTGGGTACTGGAAGGGAAGAAGAGAGAGCACCATTAAACGAACTCGAAGAGAAAGAAGATGAAGAAGGGAGAGGTGCATGGGTTGTATTTTTTAGTGAAGTAGAAGTATTGCTTGGATATGTAGAATGTAAGCTTGCTTCATATGCCTTTGTTTTCACATCACAAAGTGGAACTTTACCATTAAATTGTAAAGTTTCTATATTTAATGGCTGCAAATAATTTGATTCATTCGAAGAATTCTCTACTTCTCGTTTCAAACGTCCAGAAGCTGTCAAAGAATTTTTTTTTTCTTTTTCATTCACTCTATCAAAAGAGTATGGCTTTGATTTTTCATTAAAATTTTTTTCAGGTTCCAGCTTGGATGGAGCAGATGTTGATTTCTCTAATAGTTGAATACAAAAATATAATAACTCTTTTTTTTTTTTGAAAAACTATGTTTATTGTGAATATGTTAATACTAACACACCCTAGGTTAAAAAGAAAAGTGAAGCAACAGAGAAAGAGAGAGGATACAAGAAAATGAAAGAAGAGAAAACCGAGATAAAGGAAAAGAAAAATATTTATTAAAATATAGAATCAAAAAGAGAAGACAAACTAAGAATAAGAAAATGTATATACACAGAGAAAATATTTGAGAGATCCATAAAAAGTGCAAGAAAAGAAAAAAGCTGCAAGTCTTTTCATTAAAAAAATATAAATATATATATATATATATATAAACACCTCTCTAAATGAATTTCTCTCAAAAAAAGAACACGAAAAACAAAAAAGTAAACACGCGATGATAAAACTGAATACTAAAAAAAAAGTAATTATCGATTCTCTAGCCACCCACTACTCCTACGCATCTCAGAATAGAAATGTGTGTAACAGAGATCAAACTAAAACTTTCTTTTTTTGCATTTACTCCTTTATATGAACAATCAAAAAATCCATGAAAAAAAAGAATAAGCCCTCCTTGTAGAATTTGTTTTGTTGTACTATCCAATATAATGTGGATACCTGTACTCCTTATATCTCAAAAGATTCAATCGTGATTGTAGAAAAAAATTAATCTAAGTGAAAAATTTCTTTGAAAGTAAAAAACATAAAAAATTACTCCCAAGGATAAAGCAAAATAAAAATGGAAAAAAAATATAAAAAATTACTCCCAAAGATAAAGCAAGAAGAAAAAATAGAAAAAAATTCTTCTTTTCCAGACATTTTTTTAAGATATAGAAATTCTCTTCATCTTCGAAAAATTTACAGCCGCAACCAAAAAAATGAAAATTTAACTTCTTACTAAAAAACATACCAACAGGCATCTCTTCCATTTCTTCATCATCGCTATCGAATAGAACATTACGTATTTGTTTTGCACGTTTATAAGTTCGTGGCTGTGGATCTTCCTCACTGAAGAAAAAATTAAAGATGTGTGTGGTAGAAAGAAAAACAATTTGTCAACAATCACAAGGAAAAATCAATAAAAAGATAGAGATAGAAAACGGATACTGAAAAAACGATTTCTACACAATTTTGAAAATCAAAGAAAATATAGTCTGTTACACTGAGAAATCTTTTTACCTGGGGATATCGTCTGCATCATCTTCATCGGGATTAAAAATATAAGAATTCTTCGTTGCATTCTAATTTTAATATTTCACAAAACAACACAGCAAAATGTAGGAGAAAGGGGAGGAAAATGCAACGTAAAACAAAAGTTTACAAAGATAAGAGTACTATATAATTACTATTTTTAAAAAAGTAACTTTTACACATACATATGGAAGTTAAATATAAAGGAGTTGGAATTATATTTCAAGTACAACGGATATAAAAACTTTTTTAATTAAATACAGTAATAAATGATAAAAATATTAATAGGAGAAAAACAGCTTTAAAAAATACAAAATATAAGTAAAAAAAAAAGAGGGGGGTAGAACATGATAACGGAGTAGAAACTATGAATATTTTCAACTTTATTGTATTTCTGCAAATTTGATTGGAATAATCACAGCAGTGTATAATTTATTTTTAAAACCAAAACAATTAAAAATTCATTATAAATGTACAAAAAGAAAACATGTAATCCCTCTTAAAAATTCTAACTACGTTAGGTCTTGCGTAAACAAATACACTACTATCTAAAAAGACTATTCCTATTTTAAGTTGTAAAACGTTAGGAGAAACACTGTACTACGAATAAAATCATATCAAAATTAAGCATAGAAAATGTATTAATAAAATACAAAACATACTTGAACACACCTCGCCCTCTCCCTCATTTATTTCTAAGTAAAAACGTATTTTTGTCTCATCGAATACAGTAGAAATGTATACACTATAAGAGCTGTTTTCCTTACAGTAAAGATGGCTTCAGTGGTGTCTGTAGTACGATTTTCTCGATCACGTTTGTTCGCTGAAAGAATAGTCACACAATCAGCCTGCTCAGCCTTATAAAATGTTTCAAGAGAAAAACTGGAGTTTTGTTTAGTTTCCGAACTAGAATCATCTGGATCTTCATTTATGCGCTCACTTTTCATTGAAACAGAAGAATCCATGAAAAGAGGAGAGGCTTTGAAATCTTCAGTCATTGGAAGAGAAGACGGAGGGACAATCCCACTGTCTGTATCTTTGCTTAAAGTAGAAACGGAAGATGCCGAAGAAATAGTAGGAGGTCCATCCGAACGTCGAGGTGGACGTTTTTGTAGAAAAGATAAAATGGATGTCTGTTTCTATAGGCATTCACAAATAAAAATTTGAATACTAAAAGAATTGCTGCAGCAACACAGAAGGAAGCCATTTCTAAAATACATGCTAAATTTAGAAGAACCGATAACCGAAAAATTCACACCCGAGCATGAGAGTTAAATCCTGCAAATTTTCCACTGTAGCAAGCAGTCCGTAGGGATTGCTTCCTTTAATGCTTGAAATTTTATGCAACTAGGTATAAAGTGTACATCAGCAACTCAAACGCTTAATTATTTTTTGAATGTCTTTTTTCATTCACAGAATAGAGAGTGGCGTAAAATGAAAAGAAACGTTTCTCTATTGCACAATTTCGCAGAAAAACAAAGCAAAACTAAAGACATCATCATGCTGCACAGTCTATAAATGCAAGTATGAGTTAAACTTAGAAAAGGGAGAGAAAAAACAAAACTGCACATTAAAACATCACAGGGTATAACTTGCACATTTTTTTGCACTTTTCATTCTAAAGCAAGAAAAGACAAAAATCATCTTATTCTACACGTAATCAAACCTTTGCCACCATGGCATCCAGACTAGAGCCTGTAGAGGCTCGGCGAGAACGTTCCATTTCTAATAAAGTGTTTAAAAAATAATCTTAGAGCTGCTAATCACATCTGCAGGGGTCAGCGCATAGAAAATTTAGAAATCAGACGTGTTATACATAATTTTTGAATTGGGAAACAGTTTACATCTTTAAAATGTTCAACTCAGCGGATCACCGCACAAACTGTAAATGAGCAGAATAGGTACTTTTGACAAGAGACAAAACGAAAGGACATATATCGTGAAGTGGTGAAGAAATGTGTAGAAAAGAGTAGAAAGCGGCATCCAATAAAACGTATCTCATAACTTTCTTGAATTTCAAAGAAGAGCAACAACTACTTCTATTTGAAGCGTATGTACAGCTTTAGTAACATCAATCACAGCAAACTGTTCGATGCATTGCGCGATGATGCTTTTACATGGAAATTATTACAAGTAACTTAAATAATTAGGATCACAGCAACAATGCCATCATGCAATGAAAAGACGCGCAATTCGCAAAAAGCGTCAATGGCAGCAAGACACGACAAGGAAAAACGCATGATAAGTACAATATCTTATGCTATTTCCAATTTCAGATAATTCTCCATTAAGTAACAAAATATCCAAGAAAACGTACAGGAAGCAAGGAAGCCGCCAGGCCCTATTGAGGTCGATGCTATAGTCAATTTTTTGAAAAAAAATTGGGTCTGAATAAGCTTCTTGGGGAAGTAAATAAGGTTACACAAGCGCGATTTCTCAGTGTCATTGTCAAGATAGCCGTAAGGCAGCATTGCAACGAGTAATGCTACGACATCTTCATTCGCAATTCAGAGAAATTTGATGACAGGAAGGAAAAACGAAATGCCTCAATATAATATTACGCGTATTGATTTGCAAAGTCGGCACCGATTCCTCACAAGGTGATGACACACTTACATTGCTTGTTCGGCAATGGCGCTGAAAGCTGTCATCAACTGAACTAACCGCTGGCGGAAGTAATAACAGCGGCGGAGACATAAGACATATCGTCCGTATTGGGAATGTGCACTGCGCACTTGCGAAAGCTTTAAACTATTTTATTTTCTTCTTCTCATACAAAACTGAATAATCATCTTTTGATTTTTCAGTATTGGCTATTACCCTGTGTATTACTTTTCTAATTCATCTTGGCAACTGTTCGACGCATGTTAGCACTTAACTGTATTAATTATTGGTAGAACAGCCTTATTTTGAGTGAGTATTACGCAACCAGTGAGATTCTCACATGGAGATTCTTTGCTCAGAAAATTCTTGATTTAGAAAATAAAAGGCAAAGTAAGCGGCCAAAGCACACCTTAGACCTTTTTATTTTATATTTATTTAATAAAATTATTGAGAATAAATAGCATATAGTTCACAAGTTATTGCCAAATACTCTGGCGAAATCGTTGATACACGCGAGTAACAATGACTGTGCTAAAAGTTTTCAATGTTTAAAAGGATTTAAACTGTTCTTTTGCATGAAATGTATTTTGAGGCATAAACAACCTTATGTAAACTGTTTTCTACTCATTCCTAAAGCAATTGAAGAATGTTGAAATAAAATACATCTTGCTTTTCCAGCCTATTCAAAACTATTAATAAGGATATATGTTTACGAAAATGGAACTACGAGAGAAGATACTTTACAACGTTGATAAATAAAAATCACAGTTTATAGCATCAATCAAGACATCATCTAAATGTGAATATTCAACAAAAAGAAATTAATAAAATTGAATCACCTTACAACAATATGGATACTTTTAGAATAGCGTACGAAAATATTCATTAAACCAACTTTTTTTTCGATGTTGTGCAACTATTTTGTCATTGTCTTTTTATCTGCTCATGCGCTTCGTTTTCGCTTTTTATGCTAGTAGCATGACTGCGTTGCTCCGATGATTCCATGTTTCCTGAATTCTCATTTCAGTGGCTAATCTCCAGCCTTATAAATTTTTATCATCATTGTGCAGCTATAGAAAATTGAAATCGCCATGATAGTGTCGATGTATACAAAAAATACCTACTGCTGTTGCTCGCACAATGCTGCAATTTTCTCGTGTTCATCTTTGAAGAATATCGCAGGCTATTCCAGGTTCTAAAAAGGAGACGGATACGAGTAGTGCTGTGCATGTTCAGTGACCCCCTTTTTATTCAAAACGTCGTTTGTTTTAGTGGTCATGCAATGCATTGTTGCTTACAATTCATTAGTGATTAAAAACGCTTTATCCTTTTTTATTGTGGCTTGTTTCGCATTCAAGCAATGAATTTCCAACAGAATAAAAAATTATGGAGAAACACTAAGCATTTTGCAATTGAAAAGGTATAGATTAACATGGTAAATATGATTTCAATAAGAAAAATAAAGGATTAAAAATTAAAATAATAATTATATTGGATACTCACATGAAATGATGCTTATGAAGAAAAGAATGAATTATCTTACCCGATCTTCATCCGAGACGTTCATATCATTCATTCCAAATTTGCAGCTGCAATACCATTCTTTGAAAATTCTTGTTGCACCAACACTTACGTTGGTTGCTACTCAACCAATCTACTGCATAGAAGAGAATGCTTGGCGAATCAAGTTTCTGCAATAGTTACAGCAACGCATCATTTCCCAAGAAAATGCATATTAAATTACTTTACGTGATGGTGTTGCATTGATATATGGGTTAACCATCAGAAAACAAAATAGTTAGTATTAAACTACCATATTCTTATTTGTTCATTTCTTGCAACTTTCTATGACCATTTTTACATTTTATGTTTACTGTTGACTAAAATCAATTTTGAAAAAACTTCTTTTCATCTATTTGTTAATGATATCCCAAGATGATTTCAGTATTTCACCTGGGACTAATCATTACTTTGTTTATCCCTTCCTACAATGTGTGTTTGATTGCTGTTTTCATAACTACTTGTTTGTATGACTTTTTCTTGGGAAATTTCACTTTTACCATGAATGTATTTTTCATGAATAATTTATAATAGACGAAATTTGAAATACATCTTGAATTATATAAATTTGAAACTATTTAGAGCAACCTATCTTCCCTTGTTAAATACCATATACCTTCGGTTTTGTTATATATATGATCTGTAAAGATGTTTTCATCAAACGTGTTTTATGCTACGTGAATGCCACAATTTCTGTCAGAACACCTTGTAAACTTTGCAGCAACACTGTTACATTATCTTCATCAAATCATGCATAAAAAACCTGCATTCGTATTAAGTTTTTGTAATATCGCATTGTACGAATAGGAATATTCCATATTATGCTCAGGTCATTACGCCCTTCTTTTATAAAACCAGCAATTCTAAACTTTTATAGAATTATAGTGATTTTTTGTTATAGATTTTACTTGTAATTTTCACACTCATTTCTAGTTTGTAGGATTCAAGAAAGGATACAAAACTAAGTGAGGTACAAAATCTTCATTAAAGATACAATGCTGATTAGATGTGCCTGATGTTTGCATCGTTTTTGAGCTGTTAAAAAATAATTCTTTCCGCTTAACACTTTTTTCATACCAAAGCAGTCAACCCATTAGAAATGTTTCTAATTTAAGTAGTGATTAGTTGATCGTCTTCAATCTCGCATTAGTTTATAGCGAAAAAAACGACGAACCGAAAAAAAGGGCAAAAAAAACTGTTCCTACTGTGTTTGATTAATAACATTTTCTTACTATTTCAAATAAAAAATTAAGTGATCTCTATTATTTTTTTCCTGGAGTCTATGGTACTATTCAGGAAAACCACAAATTACGGCTTCACAATTTTGAATATTATCTGCTTATAAGTTAAAGGTACGTTTTTGCTCTATTCTGCCTCCTATCACACATCCTTTAAAAAGTAATTAACAATTTTTTCATTATTGAATTCACGATTTCTTGTTTCTAAACGGAAGAAATATAACAAAACGAGATGGGACAGTTTTAATAATGCTTTTCTTTGCCTTTACTTTATGCAAGTAAAAATTTACATTTTAACACTGCTGGCTGTTTGTAGTAGCAGCTTTTTAATAATTATCTTTTACTGTTAGACTTCATTTCGCTCTTAGATTCACATCTTATTTTGTTTGATCGTATCTGCATTTTGCATTCATTTTTAACGTTACCGCTTTGCTATTACTTTCGCAGGGAAGAATTTTTTTATTTACTGCAGTTAATCGTGTCTTAGTTTTAGCTTATGTTTTCTCCACCGGATTTGGTTTTATTTGTGCTACCATCAAACAGTTCTGCTGGTTGACTAAAAAAGAGAGCATGTAAATTACCAGAGAGCAACGATCCATTAACTTACGTGGAAAGCTTATGCTCATAACTTTGCACCTTCAAAATGATACTAGAAAGCTAGATGAATGGTGCCTAAAATCCATTCAAAACGCAACAATTGCCAGAATCACTTAGCTATTAATCTTTTGCCAAATATTCGAAACAAGCTGTTCCACCATCCACATATTCAAACTGCAGAGGATTAACACGAAGAAAATTCAAGTTATGACCCGAACGAGAACAAGGTTGTGTTTTGCTGTAAGCTAAAAATCGGAAATTTGCGTAGCAAACTTATATCACTACCGTAGCAGAGACCGCTATCACTATTTATTCTCTACTATCATTTGGAAACTTCGAGTTTATCCAACCGGAATTACAGAGCGAGCTAGATCATGTATTTCGCTAGAATAGTTAAAACCTTATCTCCCAGTTTAAGTCTGCTGTTTTTACTTTGAAACTATTCCCCCTCCGAAGTGTAGTACTACTTAAATTCCTCTTTTTCCTCATAGAATCTCTACCATAGTGTAATGCTAACTGAGTATAAGCACGATCAAGGCGTTTTCTTTTGCCTTGATATCCAATTGTAAGTTGACTCATTGAATCTTCATCCATGAATCAATGGATGGTGAAGCATTTCGTAAAATCGAGCCAGCTGAATTCTATCGAGAATTTCTTGATCAAAATATTCGTCCAGACGGGAGAGGATTTTCAACATTTCGATCCCCGTTAATCTCGAAGTCAGTTATTCAGAAATGTCACGGCTCTGCTTCTCTAAGATGTGGCAAATCCTTTTATGTTGCCACTGTTCATGGAGAGATTCATTCCGAAAGCGGCCCGACTTTCACTAAAACAATCGTCCAAGAGACTGCCCATTCAATGCAATCGGTGAGAAACCAAATAGTTGTGAATGTTCAGTTCCCCAAAACATACGGTTCGGAAATCAAAGACGAACTAGGACCTACTTTTGGTATTTCAAGCTATGTATCTGCAACATTAACTTCCTTATTCAATTCTCCTATGGTTCTTGATGGGGAACGATTACGTCTGGATGATCGAACCTCCACTTGGATATTATATGTGAATGTTTTTTGCATTGAATATGATGGTAATTATTTGGATTTACCTCTTTTAGTTGCTCTCGCAGCGTTGGAAAACACTGAGTTACCTCTTGTCTATTGGGATGAATCGAATCACTGGTGGAGAGATGCTACAGGATATGATTCCTCTATGTCGCTGCTCGAATCTGCTGTTGAAGGGAACTATGACCTAAAATTTTCTAATTCAGCCAATAAAAAGGATTCTAATGTCGATTCATCTTCACAAATGATTATGAAAGCAAAAGTTTGTTTTCTAAATCGACCTTTCTGTATCACATTCGCAAATTTGTTTGAATCTGTATGGATTGCTGACCCTTGCAAAGAGGAGGAAGAACTTGGCACTTTGTTGTCACTTCATCGTCTACAAGGCAAATGGTATGCTAGCCGTTTAGGTGGAAGGGAGCTACAGTTAAGTAGCACAGAAAATATGCTGTATGACACGGCTTCTACTATTATGGATGGATTTGCGGCTATGCTGGATAATCTTTCGACTACCTAGTTTATCTTGTAGTGTAATACAATTTATATTCTCATCCAATCTATAGGATTTTTTCAATGATGAGGTCATTTATTGCACCACCATTCCATCGTTTATTCTCAGCATTTCAAATAAAGAATCTACCTAGCTTAAGCAATTTCCGGTGGTGTCAATCTTCTCCATGGTTATACCTGTCTTTTTTATTTCTTTAGAATAGTTATGCAATAATCAAGCGTGACTTTTTCTGACTACATTCAATACAAAAAGAGTATTTCCTAATTTCTAATGGGAACATAACCTGCCAATTGCTGCATGATTAGTTGAGTGGTCCTGCGCAATGTTTTTATTAAATTTGAATTGATAGCTTCCTGTGGTGTTGGTAATAAAAAATGAAGGATTTGATTCTACCAGAGAAATTGCCTTTTCTCATTGTAGCTCTTTGTATATACTTGTGATTAAAACTATGTTCTGAGGAAAGAAATGTTTGAATACTGCGTTTAATATTGATACCACTGTACAAAAAGTTACAACGGCGCTGTAAAACGCACATTCATACACTAGATGACTTGATTAAAACAGAGAAAACTTTGTGAAAGTTTTTATACATACACTTCTTTATTGAATTTGAAAACTTCTTTGTTAGTAGTTTTTTCTATAATTTCCGCTATGAAAATCCTCCGTTACTATCTCAAAGTATAAATCAACCGGCTAATTATTGATCAAATATTAACTTTCTAGCAGCTGTATCAATACTTTTACAAGTAGGTAGCCCAATTGTAGTGTATAGTTCATTAAAATTTTAGCTGCTACAATGTTTTCTTTTTAAACAAAAGGAAACTACCGTAACATTTGAAGACGCCATTCCTTACAGCTGTCCCCATTATATCGGTTGGAGCACATCGACCCATTCTGAAAATAATATTGATCTCCACTTTGTTAACGGCCGATTTTTTTCAAGTTTCAATTAGCTTATGTTTCATTGAATCAAAAAAAGTAGGATTCTCCAATTTAATAAATTTTTGATTAGTTTTGTTATGTTCTTGAGGTAAGCTTACAGTAACGCACTTGAAGTCGTTGAACGATTATAAAAATAGGCGGTATTTCATTCAAAAATCTGTTATGTTTATGCATCAAAGAGTGTTCTTGAATTTCACTGAGTAAATGGATGCGTTCAAGAAATACTTACATGGAGTGTCGACAGGGCTAGCTCCTAGTCTTGAATACCTACGCGATATTATATTCTATCAAAAAGCAAAATATTCTTGGAGAAAACATGTTGGCGCAAGTGAAAAAATTTTTCCTTCGTTTATAAAAAATTTGACGGCGTAATGAAATTCCAATTAGCACGCATTCGGTTTTGCTACACATATCCATTTCTTTTAGAATTTGATTCGCCGTTTCTCTACTTTTCATTCGGGTGAGGAAATTTTCTTAATGCAAGAGTAAACTCGAGAATCCCTACAAACTACCATTATGACTTAGGAATTTCTTCAGTTTCCCTTATTTCTTAAGAATATGAAGGTGCTCCTTTTGATTCATTCATTGTCAATCCCTTTCAATCAAAAAATTACATGATGGAAAATGTGCAAAATTTAGAAGGATTGAGCGGCTCACAACGATCTGATGATAGTATTTGTGAAGCTGTGCAGCAAGAAGATAAAATTCGTTCATCCGAGCATTCCTTCTCTCATAGAATAGAGAATTCTTTAGTATTAGAAGAGTCAGTTGATAAAAGCATAAGCGGTACCACCTATCACGACCGAAATGAATATGGAGATCACATTGAATCAAGTAAAAGTAAGCAAGCGAGGCAATTAGAGAGTACTCCAGCTTCAGTTAATGCTTCAGTACGAGATAGTACAATTGTAATAAAAGATGGCTGGTCTAGCAATTCAGAGGAATCACTCGTTTCAAAATTTTCGCCCCAATTATGCAATCATGGCATTAAGGCAGAAACGTGCTGCTACGATTGTTCCTTAAATGAGCTGACGGTAATGAAGAAAATGCAAAAAAGACAGATTCAAAACGCACAGGGTATTTCGAAAAGCAAAGGCAGTAAACAGCCATCAAAATTAAAATCTGGTAAAACCGGTACAGAACAGGCTAACCAAATTACACAGAGTAAAATAAAATATAAAACAGAAACTTCTCAGCAGGAGATTGATATCGTTGCAAAAAAAAAACAAATTGTAGCCGAAGAAGCAAACAATCCAACAACGCATACTGATAATGAAAATCCCCAAAACTACCGTGTAAAATCTGCCAGCGAATACAACGACAAAAGTGTAACCTGCAATATGAAAAATGCGGCCGAACGAAGTTTGGATTTCCCAATAAACCAGTTACCGGGAACTTTTGAATATAACAAAGTTCTGACACCTACTCTTATTCGACAGCCATGTACCCACGAAATTGAGACGCAACCACAACTTATAAGGCATTCCAGTTTTTATAACAATCCCACTATCAATGGCTCAGATTGCTGTGAAGGATTGTTTCGCTTTTGTTGCCCGTGTAGTCACACAGTATCACTTCACGAAAATAGACAAACAGAGCAATACCCACAAAACGTTCCCCTACAGCATCATATTAGGCATGAAATTATTGAACCGCCTCCATACGACCCTTACTATCATGCATCGTTTCAACAAACCGCTCAGCCCTACTATCGTGCATCATTTCAACAAACTGCTCAACCTCATCAACAAGACATTGCTCACGACTTCACTGGGCACTCGAGTATATGCAATCACAGTCAGACCATTCCGCTTTATCAAAATGCAACTACTGAACAAGCTATAAACCAAGGAAACATAGAGGCTTCCCAAATTGAAGTAGAATCTCAAGTAAAGCCTATAGTATATGCTCCTACGGCAACTTACCAAGAGGTCGCAATAAATGAATTAAAACAATCTAAGACCCCAGACGGTTGGTATAGGTCGCATGAATTACCTCCGTTCTCTTACGGGCAGCAAGTTAAAACGCCTTATTACTACGATTCACAACCTCAAATTAGATACAATTTTAACAGTTATGACAATTCAGCCATTCCTTCCTCTAATTTGCTTACAAAAACCTGCTGCCAAGCATGCCAATCAGAGATGTCTCCCTACCCTATTTATGATGAGCAAGTTATGCAGCCTGTAACGCCAAGTGCTAACTTGGCAAACTTCCCCTTCCCCCCCTCACCCCACTTAAGTGAACAAGAGCCAATAGTTCAATCAAACACTGAAGCAACTAGCCATATTCCGAGTGACTTAAATGAATTGCCAAATTCTTCAAAAGAGAGGAAGAGCGCGATACCTGTCAAGTTTAAAATTATTCGTCGTGGTCGTCAACAAAGAGTATTGCCTACGTCACCCATGAAACTCGAATCTGCTCTCTTCAGCCCTGCGCCTTCTCATCGAAGTTCTGAATCTTTACGTAAATATGAAGTTGAAGGGATATTTGTTCCAGAGCCCGAGCCCGTTACGAGAGAGTTTCGTTTTCATACATATAATGTTCTAAACACTACCACGAATGATAATCGCAAATGTATTCCGTCGCGATGCTGTAGGAAACAAATTCCTCAGACATATTATCTACCTAATAGAAATACGGCTGTGTCCATGCAGAGGGTAATGAACAACTTAGGTTCTAGTAGCAACATGCCATCTCGGCGGCCAAGCCATTCAGACACTAAGCAACAAAAGGTATCATCGCAGTCGCGGCTCCCTCTAGAAAGCAATCTTTTTAATGGAAACGCTTGTGCAAAAGTATCGCAAGAAAAAGAGCATGATCCGCAATCATCATCTTTGAATTACAGTGAAGCATTTCATAATCTCATGCAATCAGAAAGCGCGTACAATGCATCACAAGATAGGATCAATCAAATAGTACCAAAAAATATCTCCGAAGAGGAAAGAATAAAATATTTAACAGCAAGTGCAAATCAAGAAAAATATTTACAACACTCCTATGACAGCAATAATGCTATTTTTGCTTCAGCAGCAGAGCATATTCAGCAGCCATGTACCCACGAAATTGAGACGCAACCACAACTTATAAGGCATTCCAGTTTTTATAACAATCCCACTATCAATGGCTCAGATTG
>JADAQX010000181.1:0-74003 GCA_015476325.1 Cardiosporidium cionae | reverse complement strand
TTCAGGTCTACATAATAACACCGTATAATACTCCATGATTTCTTCCACGATATATAGGCTTTTATCAGCACGAATCGTTGCGGAAATTATATCAAATCCTTCTGCTATCCTCAATTTTTATGTAATGAAGCATTGCTTCCTGTATTTAAAATTGCAGTTCAGAATCTCTACCTTTGTCGAATTGACTAGTAGCATTGTAAAATTGTCTAAAGAGCCAAACCAATGCAATCTTACAGTTCCTTACCTTGTGTGATATTTGGTACCGCTATATTTTTCCTGGAAAAAATTGGTAGTAGCATGGTCACAAGTGATAACTTTTACCAATTTCTTGACCTAGTTCGCATCCCATTATTACTCGCGATGTTTTTTATATACGCGCTAAGCCATAGTTTCCTCCGGGAATATAAAACTAAGTGCTTTAAATTCTTGGTATTTAGGTCGGCCGACAATATAAAAAGCATGAGTCACCAACTGAAAATATCATTCCTCACGCAATTCTTAACTGTAGTGGCTTTTTATAGTTGCGTAGGCACGCTATTCAAAAAATTACTGCTTGAAATACTCTTCAGATGCGCATGCATAGATACAAATATAGATGATGAAATACTGAACCCATCGTGTTGGGACCCTCCATCCTCATGTGGCGACTTTATTGAGAGTGCCTCCTAGCAGCTTGTAAAAGGAAGGAAATGGATGATTGCTTTTAAGTATTGAAATACCTTTTTCTTCTCAGCATTTTTCTTTGAAAATGTTAGAAACGATTTGAGGAACTTCCTGTTAATGTGAAAATGTAAGCAAATTCTAGAAAACCTGCAGTCACGAATTAATTCATGCAAACCTCATTCCCAAATTTTCTTACCTTGATACCGAGCATTAAACTTTGATTTGGAGGGAGTGATGTTAAATACTCTCGCAAGCGCTTTCTTCTTCGGCGCTGTAATCTATCAGCAAATAGGTTCAAATTTTAGATGATCAGTTGATATCGAATACTAAGGACGCCGGCACATAAAGCAATATTGCAACAATCATGAATATCTCGCAGCAAAAAAATGCTTATCATTCTGAAAGCAATGCATGACCTGATGGTTGATTGCCAAGACAAACGGCACAAATTCTGCCAGCATACCGTGGGACCATTGCAATAAATTCCTTGAAGCTCAAAAAGAGCATTAAGTAACCCCTGAAAACAAGAAATTTTTACAACTTGAAATGCAATTCAACTGCTGCGAGGCTTTTCTTTCACTGAATGCAACCAACCTCATTTAGATCAACAATTGATGACTCTAGAGAAGCTTGTTTCATTTCATCAACGACGAGATAAGCCTTGACAGCCAAAAGTAGCACAATTGCATAATTAATTTCATCACAAGGAATTCAAGATAACTTATAAAAAAATACAACCGCCTTGCACTTTTTGTCTTTGCAAGGACAATACGTCATACAAAAATACGTCATACACATAAATTATGATTTCTGCTTTTTACTCACATTTTCACTTGAATGTCTATGCGAAAACAAAAAACCAAACATCTGCAGCGTATAAGACACCTCGTCACGTGGTAAATTATGCTTCCTACAAAAAATGAATCAAGAACTTTTTGTGGAAAAAGGTACAAAAAAACATACAATGCAGAGTCAACTGCCCTCGCTATATAGCACGGAGGCCCTTTTACTTGTATTCGCTGAGTAATTCCTCCCATTCATTCCAATCCTTCCTTAGAATAGCTTGCCAAATTTTGTAATTTAGTGATTTTCGGTGAGCTATTATCCTTTCAGATACTCGAGGTATAAAAGGTGAAGAATTTGCAACAGAACATTGGGAAGAAGCATTTCCAACTGCATGTATCCTTGCATACTTGAGTGCAGACAACTCGGCTGGATCTTTGTGTACAGTTAGAGATTTGCCTGGGAAACGATGATTTACTGCTGGATAGATACGTACATTCCGTGTTAACCCTAAAAAAGAGCTTATTGAGGTTAAGCGCGGAATTTTCATGCTGTCAGTAGATTTTAGCAAACCATAGGATTAAATAGAAATGGAAGCATTTAAATCGCTTCATTATAACAGAGGCTTCAAAAGTAGCAAAGCAGATCGTATACGAGTTGAGCAAAAGAAAGGGTAACAGTCATTAATAACAGAATGAACAGGCATCATCCTCCGTCAATTCCCGCGATTCTATTCCCCTCCAATAGGCAATGGATGTAGCATTTCTAGAATTGTAAAAGTAATGTTTCAACGTACCGGCAATCTCACACACACCAATCTCATGTCAAATGAACTGCGGAGTACTTTCATCACCTCGCAAGAACATTTGGTAAATTATTTCAGTAATTACATTCGCACTTCGCACTTTTTTTTCAAAACAAGCTTTATAATTTTACAACAGGAAAATATCCCACAAATAAATAACCGTTGTACAAACGAGGTTGGTATGTGGTATTGATAATGCTTTGTTTTATAATTTCCAAAGAAGTTTGTCGTAGCCAAGTATTTTTCTGCTCGTTATTGAGACGTTTCTTTGCTTTACACGAAAAACAAAGTGACGCAAACTTGCTATTTCTTTTTCCATAGCAACCATGCACGAATTCATTGCACTGCTTTTATCCAGGATTCAGAGATGCGGAAGTGACAATGGTTTACTCTACGTTTTCATGCACTCCCTCAGTTAACACAAATTCCAAATTTAACCTCTAAAATGTAAAAGTTTGACATTTATACCATCATAAAAAAAAAGATGGTCAAATAAAATAATTTCAAGCAAATGAGGAATAAGCAAAGTAGCTGTTGTTCAATTTTTTAGCCAACCCTTACAAGCAACATTTCGGTTAAAAATGAGCGCAAATGGCGCTATATTGTCTCAAAACTACGATAGAATATGTAATAATTATGTGAGTATTTCATAGCATCGTAAGCATCGAGATGTGCATCTCAAAAGACATAATGAATTTGTAAAGCTTCTTTCTATGCAAGTCCTATACAAATTGAATCTAATTAAAAATGGCCATCTACTGGTGTGCTCCTCTGTTAACATTAGAACGAAACGAAACAAAGAAAATGATTTACAAAGATGGACGAATGATTGCAAAATTGTGTGTCAAGTTTTGCAACGGCGAATGAAATGGCAATTGAAAACTTATTGGCAAAGATGTGGCAGGAGTGATGAACTTTGCACCCGCATATTCGAAGTAAACCCAGAATAATCATATTTAGATAATCCTTACTGCAGCTTTGTGTGCTATGAAAATCATTTCCACCTCTTTAATATATCTTTCTTTACACCCTTTTTGCTCTATTAGCTGCCAAAGAGATAAAAAAGTTGCTATATCATTCTGCGAAAAAAACCTGTCAATGAATTGTGGTATAACTGGCAAGGTTTTTCTTGCTCATACCACTTTGTCTAATTTCGAGACTATGTTATTATTTTAATAACCCGAAAATAAAAATTAAATATTTTCTTTGGTACGCAGGCAAGGCTATTCAATCAATCCCACATTAAATTAAAAAAAAAATTCATTTTCATATGTGAACACTGCTCCTAATGTGTGACCAGCTTCTCAATTTAAATTTCTGCATCTGCTGAGGAAAGACATTTTCTACATCTGAAAATTCTTACTGCTACTGTTTTTACTCAATCAATCGTGCAGCAATATTGTGTTGTATCGAAATGGTACGCTCGCATGGTGCTTTGAAAATTGTCACTGTAAATTAGAAAGATCACTAGCGCATAAAAACAGTCTCCTGCGGCAATCACTTCTGGCCAAATACGTAGTTAAAACAGGTTTATAACCTTGAATATTTCAAGTGATAATTACCGAAGATGCAAGCTGCTGTTTTTATAGGATACGTTTAAGAGTTTGATGAGCTACCACTAAACTATTTTTGCGTAATCGTGCCAACGCATTTCTTATGGCAGCAATAATTATATTAATGAAAAGCAAATTTATTATATAAAATTGCTAAATGTGAAGTACCCTTTTTGTGTAGGGAGAACCGGTATTCATGCATCAAAAGATTTAAATGGCGCATACCTCACGCTATTTTAACCCACCCTATCTTTGTGTTAGTGTTTCCACCTCTACAGTACAACAATGCATACAAAAAGGAAAATGACCTCCAGTTTTAAAGACTATACGAAAAAAGCGCAACCCCACAGAATTGAAAGCTTTATCCTTTAGTTGCTAAATATGGCATACGTGCAATCTCATTAAGATCTTCTTAAGTGTACTCCCCTATGAAAGATATCCACTTCCCGCGTATCAATCTAATATGAACGGCTTATTTCAATTGATGGATATTCAGATTAGCATTGCATTTGTTTTCAAAAAATTATAGCGCAATGCAGAGCAAATAACGTGCTTATAGAAAGACTGCCTGAGCCATCAAATTTACTGGGGAGAACAAAACCAAAATAAATTTTTCCCCAAATTTCTATTGTTGACTGCAACTTTCGGGAAAATAGGTAACATTCAACAACTGGATTGAATAGAAACATATGTCGTTTCAAAGAGTATTATTAGTATGTGCTCTTTCGTGCGAGGTTACTTCGGTACTAAAAATGTTTACTCTACCATTGCTTGAGAAAGAAATTTCTCAAGAATATATCCTCAAGTAATTTTACATTAATACTTTACACCAAAACATAGACAAACTTGAACATATAGAGGTCCTTTGATTCATGATAATGTACAAATTTGATTAAATCCCATTTACAAATTTTTAGATGAAATTTTTGCGTCAGAAATATAAAATAAAAATCTATGAAAACATTTTTTATCAATTCAGTTTTACAATTCTCTTTTCACGAAATAGCATTGATTTTGCTACATCATAAAAACGCACATACAAAAGGATCAGTACCATTTGACAGCCTATGAATAAGAAAGTATAAACAAAAATACCAATGTAGCAAGCAGATAGTCATACCATACTTACTCTTTCCAAATAATATTTGCATGATATATGAACTAATATTTTGAATACCCTCTCATTACTTCAGAGTAATATGATTTCACATCGTTTACACAGCGTAGACTAAAAAAATCATTTTAAACAAAAAAAAAATTACTCAATCAACAACCTCTTTCAGCAGCCTTAAAAGCAAATAATCGGTTTAAATGGGATGTCGGGTTAAACTGGCGACCTGTTTTAACTTCGTAAAATCTTTCTAACCAAAAAAAAAATGCACTAGTTGCTTTTTCATTTAAAGGAGGGGGTCCGGTTAATTTAAGACAACTCAATTCATCTCCGCTGTAATTAAGGGAAGATAATGATATACGAAGTTCAGAAGGAAGAAAACAACAAAGAAATGGTTTTTCATCAAGTTGTTCCTTCTGAAATATTTCTAGCCTACCCAAACAAAGCATGTACAAGCAATGTATAATTAAAATGAATAACCAAACTAAAAAAACTACTACAATCCCACGAAATTAATTTTCTAGGGCATTGAAAAAAAATTTCAACTCAGTGACTCACCTGTGTAAAAAATCTATTGCGGCCTGGGAATAACCCCATCTCTGCCAAAAAAAACCGCAGGTAGTATTATAATGGTTTTCATGAACGTGGCCCTCCATGTCATCAGATATTCCATTCGGTCCTGCAAATTGAAAAAATCTCTTAAAGTGAGTATTTAGGATACAATAAATCTGCTTGAAAGTAAACATGAGAACAAAAAAAAAGCAGAAACATAATATAGATTAGTAAAAAATATCAAAAATAAAAAAGCTTCTCTATTAGAACAGACAATGCTCTACACTTACTGTTAGATTGAGTAGAATCCTCCAATGCATACATCAATTCGTCCATTCCAAATATATCCCACACTGGAGACGTATCATCAATTGGAGGAAGACGGTAGTACAATAAGAAAGATAATAAACTTTTTTCTAACTTGCCATTTATTGTTTGCAACTTACTACCAGGCTGATCTAAAAATCCAGAACAAATATCAGCCGGAGAAGCATTAAAACTCGAGCAGAGGGGAGCATTATAAAGCGGATTACCATTCTGTGATATATCTAGATTACCAAAAACGCAAAAATCTCCAGTTGCACCTTCAGAGGTACCTCTAGAAATGATGTCACAAATATCATTAGCAGCAGACGGAAGGTAAAACAATAGAATGATAGGAGCAACAAGAACGCCTAAAAGTTCCCCAAGAAGAGAATTAAAGCGGATGCTAAAAAATTTCCGGCAGATTTCGGATCCTACTAATTCGTGTAAGTAATGAAACTCATTCTGCATGCTAAAGTCGTAATTTTTTTCATGCGGATGCAATTTTATTTCCATGCAACTAGACAAACGTCGCCAGGATGCAGGAAAATAGTGTGTATATTGAACAAAATACATAAAGCGTTCATACAATTTGAATGGAGAGAGATAATGCAAATTCTTCATTTGCCCTGCAAAAACATGTATAAGCAACATACTAATTAATGAGAAAATGCAACACCTCTATATAATAAAATTCGAAAAGGTTACAACAAATGAGATTTTTAATGAACAAAAAAACTGAGCAGTTTATAAGGACACCTGGTAACTTACATGCATTTTCTGCACCTTGAGCACTAGAATTAAAAGGCACGTTTTTCCTGGAATCATTATAATTCCTTACGAGAGTATATAGTGAGCCCAAAATAACTAAGTACCACATCAGGTTGCGGCTTCCCAGCTTGACATGGAATAACGGCGTTTCATCAAAAATAAGAAAAGGAAGGGCAACAGCAGCTAGTAAGGCCCCCAAAATATATTTTAATGAAGTTTCCAAGCGTTGAATCACCGGGGAATACAATAAAGAGTTGATGTAATCCTCTGCGTAAAATGCTGCAATCGAAAGCCTGTCAGTATATTCATATGTATTTTTAAGTGTTATAGCTCCCTTTGCATAGTACAAGTAAATAAATAATGAATAATATGTTACTGCATTCATTTTGATTTTATCCGCTAAAACGTATTGTAGCTAAATTTACTGTATTTCAGGAATAAAAGTACTACATTTTGGCTACCAATTTCCAGCTAAACTTAATTCTCTTATAGCTTTTGAAAACTTTCGATATTAACGAACACAAACACACGCAATCCTCGACCTTCGTTCCAGTTGATGCGGTAGTTCATTAAATTCCCGAAAACTCCAGAATGCATAATTATTGAATTCTCTAACGAATAGAATGCTGGTATTGGTGCGAAAGTCTTGAACATACTTGAGGATAAAATATACAACTACAAATAATAGGCTTGGTATCATCATAAAAACATTCAACAACGCTAAAAATCTAAAATTTGAGGATAAGCGGAAAGCTGCAATGGAATTAGCGGATAGAGAATTGTTTGAATGACTTCTAGCATTACCATTGGATACCGATCTGAAAATAAAGGAAAATAAGTGATCTCCGCAATATTTCTTTCCAGATACGCTTGTATATTTACATTCTACAGGATGCCATTAATATATATCTATCTTACGCATTAAAACGTAAATTAAAATGCTATTTGAAAGGAGACAAAGCAGAAACGTACCTAGCGGAAGCATTTCTAGAAAATGGAATATAATCTCTCAAAACGATTCTATATCGCCTGTCGAACATCTGAGTGAATAATCCCGCACGAAAATTCCATAGAATCACCTTCGAATACATGACACTTTCCGGAAGCCATTTTGGTATATATTTCGTCACTATCTCTTTGTTAGTAAGAGCAATTAAATAATTGTCTTCACGCATTATTATTTGAGCAATATCCATAGCAGTCATATTCATCTCCACTCGACAAAACGGAAATGCTTCCTGTGGCAAGAAGTAAGATTCGAACAATTTTTATAGCAGCAGCTACTCTAACATAAAGAATGCCATTTACTGTCAAAAAGGCATTAATTTAGGATATCCAAACCTCGTAATGGTTTGAAAAAATTTATATAGCATGTTTACTTTGTACATCAGCAAATATCTAAAGGGAAATTTAGAAAAATAATTTGACATACATGCTACTAATTCATTTTATGAATGAGTTTGTAACCTGTGCCTTTAGAAGCATGGCAACAACCTCAGCCCAATCCAAAAGGCGCAAGGATTTGTCATCCCTGATGTGCAATACATCCCTAACAAAACGCTGACATGTTTTTGCTTCCATTATATTGCAACAGCTGACAATAAAATGCCATGTGAGTAGGCCAAACAAAGGAAATAAGAAATATGCAGCACACAGAATTGATGACCAGCTCAGGGAGTAGAGGTAGTTTTTTCGGAAAAAAGGTGTTGAAGCACATATTTCTTCGGTTGAGCAGAACAAAATTCCTCCCCAATTAACGTATAACACAAGAAATAAAGGGAAGGAAATTGTGAATGCTAACAAGATTAAATGAGAAATATGGCTTACTAGTAGAGCTTTGTAACCTCCTTCATACCAATATTTGTATAGAGAGAAAAAAAAGCTATCTAAGTCATTTATAGAAAAATGATGAGGCTCAATAGGGCTATCCGCAGAGATATTTTCCACGTTCGCTGCATGCGGAGAGTTTTGAATTGTTGGTGCAAAAAATCCATTGCGTGGAGCCCTCTCTGGGTAAGAATCTCTTAATTCCACGTACATTTTGCTCCTCAACGATGAGACAATGCAGCATCCAAATGAATAAGCTTTCTAAAAACAGAGATTTACGCTTCTTTAAGCAATGCATCGACAATCCTCCATATCGATGGCTACGGTTATCATGAATTAGAAAAAGGAATACCCATTTTAAGAAAGAGTTTCCAAATAAGTACGAAATATATTTAAGGATCTTAAACGAACAAGCAGCTTTTACTATCTGTAAGCTTGGGCAAACGCATGGAAAAATATCACGCTGAGTACAGGAGAAGAATGTTTACATATTGATAGCAGCCCTTGCTACAAATGTTCACTTTCCAAAATACTTCGGTGCAAAATTTTTTAGAGAATCAGGACAGAAAAACAAAATTTTATTGCCATTTAGCTAGGTCAGAGAATTGCGCAGTATTGAATTCAAAAATCATGAAAATGCAGCTCAAGTACTGAAATCCTTAGCAGTTTCATTCGCACCGGATAACTGCTAGACAACCTTAAAGAGCGCTACTCTAAAGTGCACACCCGTGCACGATGAATATATGCGGAGTTCCATTCAAATTCACCTCCAGATTGGCAATATTTGCACCGCGATATAACGACGAGGTGTTGCCTGCGCAAGTAGCACAACAAGCCACTGCGAAGACGTTGACAAAATTATTACTCTACAGAAATTTGAGAGGAATTACCACTCCTTAAACTAGTTTTTTAAAGGAATAAAATACGAGCGAAATGAGCCCAGTTTGTGACTTAGAATATATGTCATTTCTGTTATATCTTATGTTGATTCTACTTTGTGTAGAGCTTCGCCTCATAGTTTCTTGACTGCTGTGGTGCTATGGGATAAAAAAATGCTGGCACGAAAACAGCGAGAGCCAAGTCTTATCGTGGCATAAAACACCAACACCAGCAATTGCAGTTTCATTAAAATAACTTCAGTTTTCTTTGTTTAAATGGCACAGTCACCAGAAATTCTCGGCTTGCAGTAAGCAGGGGAAAAAGTTTTTCTACGTAAGTCTTTGGCTAGTATTAACTGCATTATGCTAATGGTTATTTGCCGCCTTCGGTGGATTGATCTTTTGCTTTTTCAGGTGATGGTATCGTTTAGTGGAAAACTTACACGTAATATGAAGAGTGCTCGTTCTAGAATTTCTTGCTGAGAGGAGAATATTATCGAAGAAAATATAGTTAAAATATTTACCTACCCCTTCATTCATTTATGATACATGTAAACGAGCTATCGCTCATTTGGCCGATCGAGTAAATCCCGGCCGAAATAGTGAAGAACGGTATAGGGTGTTGTAGATGGAGTAGGCAATAACCACTTAGTACTTGTATTTTAATATCCTAAATTAGTCGAGTCGAGGAGAATGACTACTTTTATGATGAAAACCTACTTACGCTCTCTAAACAGTGAACTCTCGTAACTCCCCCTCCACTTGTGGGACTGGACTGTAGAATGAAGTCTATTTAGTGCAGATGAACTAAGTACATTTAAGTGCAAGGTTGTTTTAATTAACTATTCGAAGGGGCAACTTGTTATCTACTACGAAGGTTAAGTTCACTACATTATCTAAACGAAAAATGCCTCTCGTGCCTAAGGACAAGAAACTTCTAATAATACATCAAAGAAAAATACAAATAAAAAAAAAGAACAAAGAAAAGAACTGCCTATATATTAAGAAAAATATATCCCACATCGTAATCGCTCGTCTGTATTATTTCCCCCCCACATATAAGACTCATCCTACTTCTAACAATTTTGTCGAAAAATGCTAGGGAAAATAATTGGCGCAAATCGAATGTCGATTATATCCGCATGCATTCAAATACAAGTCGATATAAGATTCACTCAGCACGTACTTATACAACAGAAGTACTACTAGTTTGAGTAGTAGGATTGATTGATCTCTTATATTAACTACCATGTAATAGGATTGTTACAATACACAGAAAATGTAGAAAAAGATTTTTTTCCTTTATAAAACCTTAGCTGTTGAGCTTTAATTTGAGTTTATTAAATGCATCTAATTCAAGGGAAGATCAGCAGAGAAAAGTGTGATATTTAATAACTGGCAGCACGATACATAGCTTAGGCCTTACTTATTACTTTTGCATATGTGTTAGGGTAAAAATAAAATACACCGCAACCACGGAGTTAGAATACAGCATTTACACTGCATACATGACTTATGCATGAGTAGCTTTCACAACTTGATGTTTACTCTAGCCCATCTGTAAACTTTCAAACTTTTGGGATATGACATGCCAGAATGATTTAAGGTTAAACATTATTGTGCTTTAAATGCTATTTTTCTTTCTGTTACTCTTATTCGCCTTAGTGTGAATGTAGAGGCCTATTATTGTTTTAATCCTGTGCTTTTTAAAAGTAATATTTCATCCCCAAGATTTGCCAGTCGAGATCTATCGACTCTGGCTACACGATATTTGCCAATCAATAGTGTACTTTGGCGAGGAGAAAATAAATTTCGTTTCGAAATTATACACTGAAATGAAATTCGGCTATTTGAAAACTGCAGTTGCTGAGCATCGTAAAGGGGAAAACATCCCAAAGAAACCTAAAAAACCCTGATATATGCAGAAAGACTTTCCACGGGTAGTTTCGAATGTAAATTGCACAGTATTATTCTCTGGCAAACAACTGCGAGCTGCGGATAAAGAGGGTACAATGGAACTTGCTCTCATTTTCTCCTAGTTTTCTAAGCTGCTGTTTTTACTAAATTTTTTAGTCAATTACGGGCTGTCGTGTTGTTTCGTCTCACCTCGGCCTGCAACTGCAGACGAAGTACTGTTCGATTAGAAGGATTGGCTCCAATTCGAGCGTTCAAAAGCAATTTCCTTTCTTTTTCCATTTTACATTGTCCGTTTTTTCTTCACTTTTGGAAAGTACAGTCATAGCTGAGCTTTTGCATCCTAGAGTTAACAATGGAACTCTTTTGTGATACTTCACTTCCAAGCCTTTCCTGTGCTTTGGCTGCAAAGTACTTGCTGTTTCTTCAAAATCAATATTCCAATTACACAAAATTCCAACCTCGGCAATTCTGTGAGGGACTAACTAGTTTATTAGAGCATAAAATACCTCTACTAAACATTCCTGTGCAAATAAGTGTTTGTTCTGAGGCTGCTTTACGGGCACTTGGAGACCCGAAGGTAAGCTTTCTCTCATTTGGCCAATTAATCAAACAATTTCATCTATAATAAGTTAGTAAAATTGAATAAATGTTTTTCATTGATCGAAGATTACTTCCTGTGTTTGAATATGTTGTAAAGCGTAGGAAATTTGCTATAAATGGATATCTAAGGAAAACAAAGCTATGCATCGTCATTGCATTTGTACTCTTTTGCAGCTTCCAATTTTTATAGAAACGGAACGCGAACTAACTCAGCCGCTCGCTATTTTGAATCATCTCTCTTTCATTCTCTCCTCGTATGAAAGTGCTAGTTCAAATGAATTTCGAGAGGTGAGTATATATCCTTCTGAATATTATAATTTTAACGTTTTCCTTTTTGGGGCTGCAATTCTTCCTTGTTTCTGTCTTCTTTTTACGTTTAACGTAAGTTACTATGTGCTTTAGAGGGAAATAGTATACATATACTCTGCATCTTTCAGTACCATTGGTAGGAACATAAAACAAAACCTAAAAATGTGATTCTTTTGTTGAGCATTGGAGGAGTATCTATTTGGAAGTAAAAGTATTCCATTCAGTTATCAATTCACTTTTTTGTCATATCTCAGGCTGAAATTTTACAATGGTTGATTCTTTCCGCGGAAAAATCGTTTTGCATCTCAAATGCTGCCACCCTTTATGTAATTTACTCCCTGTTTGCTGCAAACGATTAGAATGTTTAAATATTCATGTTATGTACTTGCTCCTACGAACTAGCCTTATGTTAGCTTAGTATCTAAGCTCAAGTTGGCAATATAAGGTAATGAGTTGCATGCTTTTTTGATTTATTCAGGCTCTTAATTTGCACCTTGAGAATCGTGCCGTCATTGTCGGTAGCAGTATTACGGTTGCGGATATTACCATTTTTGTTTCCTTATTTTCTTGGATTGTAAGATATAGTTGCAAACGGCTATTTTTTTACTTCTAGTTGCTCATGTTGGCTACCAAAAAATTTAAAGGATTTATATTCTAATTTTAAGTACTTTTCATGATTAATGCAAAATAACTCTATTTCTCCTGCTTCATTGTGCCGCAGAAAATCGCGCAAGCGAAGGAACGATTGAGCTACTGCAATATTGTTCGTTGGTTCAACTATATACAACATTTACCAGGTGATAAAACATTGTAATTTTTTAATGGATACTAAAATTTTCTATCTGAAGATACCCTGTGACCTTAAAATATGGCAAAAGTTTTCAGATTTATGCAAGATGGATAATGCTTGTATAGGGGGAAATAATTTTTGTAGTGTTTTCAATTTTAGTTCATTTATTTTGCAAAATTGCAAAAGTGAATTGATTCTTAGCCGAAAAATTCATTTTTGGCTACAGAAGTGGCTTATTCCAGCTTATCAAGCTGTCAAAATTGTTGTATTTATTCTTATGCCACGCATCCACAACTCATTTTTTGTATTTTTTTTACAGGAATTGAGAATGCGTTGCCTGAAATTCCTGTTTTATCTCTTCTACCTGTATGCCATCCTTTCTAAGTTTATTTAGTTGGCCCAAATTTGTTTGTATGCAATTACTTGTAGCATGTTGCAATGCACTGTACAATTTGTTTTACTTCTTCATTGGTGCAATATTACATAAATTTTATTAATTTGTTTAGAAAGAACAAGTGCCTTTTCTTGAAAATAACAAGAAATCGCTCAACCAGAGAGGTGTGAAGGAAACTGAACAAGGTAATCCTCCTTTTTTTCTTGAGCATATTTTTAAGTGAGTGCGTTGTATTTTTAAGGGAAATTTGATCTGCTGGGTGGTGTAGATTTGTATGAACTTTACTACGTATTTCATTATTTTCATTACGCATTCAAGAAAGCCGTCGTTGTAGAAAGTAAGCATTCTCTAGTTTTTGATTTGTGTTTCGTATCCCACCTTAAAATATATCCTCTTAATGTTACGCTTTTAGTCATTTTTTCTGAAATGGAATATATGATTTAAGAGATTCCTTTCCTCAATGATGACAAAATAAACATAGCAAGGAATTTTATTATGTGCTTTGCAGTACAGTGCCCTATAACCCTGTTTCCTGTATTGAGTAAAGCTACACTTTTGTTTAATGTTTTTCACAGTAGCTTCCAAGAATAAAGATTGTAAACATATATCTTATAAATGTAATGCTGAATGCACTTTACATTTATTTTTTTATTTTGAAAAATATACTTAAAATAGGGAGATTCTACAGCATTTTCTCTCATGTAAATTATTAGATTGCGTATAATACTTTCATGTTTTTACACTTTACCTAATACAGGGATAAAGACTTTTGATGCAGTCGCTAAAAAGAAAAAAGAAAATAGTATCAAGGATCCAGCACCTACTGTACCAGATAAACAGCGGCCTGTTGATGATATAACCCGATTAGATGTACGTTATTTTTTATATGTCTTGCTGCACATTTGTACGATTTCACTCGAGAAATCAATTGTCATATGTTAATAGAGTTTCTACTCTAAACTTTTTGAATGAAATTTGAACAGTAGCAAAGAAATTTGCTAGTCATGAAATTTGTTTAACAAATTTTTGAATTTAGTAAACATTTTGAGCTTACAATACGTGATGTAATCCATTTCTTCGAATTTTATCCAGAGTACCGTTTTTATATTTTTTCCAATCAGATTCGTGTTGGTGTAATCAAAAATGTGAAAAGGCATCCTGAAGCCGAAAAGTAAAGCCTATCTATAAAATCTATGCATCCTTTCGAAAAATGCTAATTTTTCCATTTTACGTTACATAGTAATAAAATTTTGTGTACTTCATTTTTAGTGTTCTCTCTATTTATTGGGGCTGTACGACACATTTAATTTTGTTCATGTAGGTTGTACATCGAAGAAATTGATATTGGAGAAAAGGAATCCCGTCAAATTTTGTCTGGATTGGTTGGCTTTATTGACGAAGAATTTCTCCTTAACAAAAAATGTCTTGTAATGGCAAATATGAAGCCAAAGAAATTTCGTGGAATTTTTTCTCATGGAATGGTGCTGAACTTTACGTTCATATTTTCATCTTTCTACATGCGAATCACTATTTGTAAAGGAAATTCGTATGATATCTTTATCCTTTTACTGATTGGCTTCTCCTTGCTAGCTCTCACTTACAATTTCACCTTTCAACCGCCGGTTTTCTTACTATTTTTTGCTGATTTTATTTTGAAAACGCGTGACATTTTTGTGCAAAGTTGTATAGGAATACTGTGTGATAGGCTGACTTATCACATCAATGTTTTCCTTGTGAATTTCTTTAGGATGTACCTAGCTTACTTATATGTTGCGTTGTGTACCTACCTGGCTTTAAAACATTGTTTTGATATTTTTACCATTATTATATATCTTGATTGTCAGCTTGTATTCATGCGTATTTACTGTTTCTGCAATTTTCTATTTAGATCTTATGCGCAACTTCTATTGATCAAAATAAAATTGAATTGCTCCAACCTGTCGAATCAACACCGGTAACACCTCTATTGATAGATCTACGTTTTGCGAACGTTATATTTTTTTCGAAGAATCTATGACGCATGAGTTACTGTGTAAGGTAGTCCACTTGATCATCCAAAATGATTTTAATTTTTTTTCTATTTTTTCGGTTTTTTTCAGATTGGGGAACGTGTTTATTGGGAGGGACTTGTCGGTGAAGCGGATGCCATAATGAATACTAAAACAGGAAAAGATCCTTTCGTTGCTGTACAGCCGGTTTGGAATACTTTATGGATGCGTTAGCTTATTTTAAGCAGCAGTTTTTTACATGGCTGGTTGTTTTCGTATAATGTTCACTGTTTTTCTTTATTTCATTTGATTGCCATCCTCAGTGAATTATGATTACGTTATAACTTATGCACTGTTCAGCATTTTCGTACCTCAGAAGATTGCACGGCTTTATTTAAGGTTTGCAGATGTAATAAACCATTTAAGTTAACGTAGCTTAAATGGATGTGTAATTGTACGATAATTATCGTGTGCTTGCCTGTTATCACGAGCTGCATTACTCTAACTCGTTGCATTATATGTTTTATATGCCCAAATTTTCTCTGTAGGAATACCCGTTTATGACTTCTTGCGGAATTGTAAGATGTGCTTCCATTACAGGAGGTACCATCTCTTAGAACTGCATTCTGTCGCGTTGGTGAGCTTAATATTGTTTCCTGACTATCATCAAACTGAATTCATGTCTCATCTGCTAAGGTTATACAAATATTCACAGTAAGCAATTTATGGTTAATGTAGGTTTGTTTGAGCAGCTAATGTTTGTCGTTCCTTTCTTTCGCAAGGTTACGGCAAGCCATGATTAAGCCTGGGACTATCAGCTTGGTTAACCAGAATTTTGCGTAAATTTAAATGAGGAATACTATTTTTATTGCATTCATTTATGTGTGTAGCAATCAAATTTAGGCATATCTTTTTGAACTATTCTTCTCTTCTAGAAATATAGTAGAATTATTTTAGTGATCATTCGGACGTACTTGATTAATTTGATTTAAGTATAATACAATTTGTATGGAAATCTATTTTGCCATTCGAAATAGTTTTAAGGGTTTTCTGACTTTTATTAGATGTTTTTGCTACCTGCTCCCAATGTGTTAAGTTTAAAGAACTTGAAGAAGCGGTTACGAAGTGACGAAGTTTTGGTACTCCTTTTTTTCATCGCATGTTTTCTAATATTATGCTGTTTGGGTGATGTTGTGTACAATTATTCGTCAATCTTTTGAAAACTCTAAACAGAAAAAGAAACCAATATGTGAGATTTCAGCCACAGTTTGATTGCAATGCCACTTTTGGTATCCGGGGGTTGGATTTGGGAAAAGAAGGTGGAGACTTAGCAATCAGAAATTAAGTGACAATTTTGAAAATATTACGGTGAAAGATTTTCACCTAGCTGAAGATATTTTGGTTCCTAGAGAAAATTCTTATGGGACCAATACGTAGATTTGAGTCTTCTTTTGAATAACTATTCGGTATGGTACCGTTTCGATGAAGCACGTGTTTTTGCATTCAAAGTAAAAAGAGCTTTACGTCAAATTATTTTTAAAAAATCTGTACGCTTTTTAAAATCAGAATAACTCAGTATCAGAAAAATATGAGTGTTGATCTTAATCTAGAATTGCAATTTCATGCACAAAGAAGTGACAGTTTGAGTTTTGTTTATAAATGTACTACACGCGCGGGCACAATTATTTGCTTTGATGCTAATATACTTCACAGAGACTATCCCGAGGAAGTAGTGCAACTTTGCTTAGAAATGCTCTATCATTGGTAAAAAAAATTGTGATAGATTTTGGGAATAATTGTTTTCAACATAGCCGCATTTTTGATAAAAACTGCTTTAGTCAAAATAAAGACATATAAGATGGTTAATCTTAGGTCAAAATTCCTTATTGATCTTAACTAGTTCGAGTTTTAGATAATACTTAGAAATACTGCCGATGCCAGGCTTAACTCCGAAAAAAGCAGTGCGTGAACAAAATCTTCGTTGGTATCAGCGTAGGCTTGGATTGGACAGCTTTTGACGAGCAAAACGAAAAGATGCAGCATTTTTTAATAAACCGTTTATACCATTTAACCCAATATATTCAAATGCCGGCAAGATTATGCAAGGAATGTTTTAAACCTTTTTCGAAATGCTTAAATTTTCTGCCACTTTATACTTGCTAATCTGAAGTAGAAAGAAGCTAAATGGGGTAGAAAAGTTTGAATGCTCACTCTTTTGGTATATTCGTTTAGAACTCACATTGAAACCTAGGTAATAAGACAAGAGTGTGTAAAATAATTCCCCGTAGAGCAAACTCTGATTGGTAACGACATCAACACATGACACAAGAAATATTTAAATAAAACGATAACATCTAAATTGGTTAATCATAACATTTTAGTGGTGAGCATAACAAAGCAGAAGCAGAGATTACATCAATGCTAAAGCAGTCTCAGAAGTTAAAAATTTGCAGCCAATTGTTGTCCCATGAACAGAGAGAAACCCCTAATGAAGATTAAATTTACGGAGTTTCTGTTACGTCAAGTTTATCACGGAATAATATGGCCATAAACAGCTAAAACATAATTTGAGGATTTTTTCAAGAATCTTCCTTTGAAGGATAGTGCGGATGTGCTGTTTTTTGGGGCGTTCATATTTTTATGATTGCCCGTGCACTTCAAACGTTTCCGAACCATTCGAGATAACTTTTTGTGTACGAAACTATGCCCTTACGTGCATCTTTTTGCAATAGCACGTTTCAGAAACCAAGACTAATATGATGCATCTGTTGTGTCAAATCGTTTTCCTCTTGTGATATATTTATCCGAGGTATCAGAATATTTTCACATTTCCTTTATTGTTTCGAGGTTTTTGCTGCGATATCTTTAATTAGAAGGCTATGATTTTTAACGAAGAATGGGTAAGCTGTGCACTTGAGTATGTTGCTGTATCGGTATCCTACTGACACATGAAGTCGTTTTAGAAATATATCTCGCTGTTTTGTTGAGCTCATGTGTTATTTGTGTTGAACTGATAAACGCTCTTGTCATAAGAGAGTCGAGGAAAATGGATTTTCTATTTCAACGTAAAGCTTATTATGAGCGTTTAATTGTCTTTTCTAAGCTTATGGCGGGTGTTACGTCAAAGTTCTATAATGTAAATTTTGTCACGATGAAATGTTTAGTGGTTTCATCAGGAAACCTCATTGGTGTTTCGCAATCACTGTCCTCTGACCCAGCTCTCGAGAGTGCAAATTCCGACGTTCGCTACTCCGGATTGTGCAATTTTGGAAATACTTGCTTTTGCAACAGTGTTCTTCAAGCTTTGTATCACTACCATCCGTTTCGGCTGCAATGCATGCTTCACAGAAACAGAGGAGTAAGTTGTGCAAATATGTATTTCTTCAGAATTGCTTTCAAAATTTTTCACAAAGACTAGGGTTTAGTAAAATTTTGAATGACAAGACAGACCTCTGAAAATGCTTTATACTTCAATTTAAAATATTTGAAAACTCCTTAATATATCCAACACTATTGTAGTAAATGTAGATGTTAAGGCCACGCTTTGTATAGGTTAAGGTATACACTAATTTTAATTTTGTCTGGTTATAGCCCTTTCTAATTAAAATTATACCCAAACTTTTTGTTTTAATAACTGGTTTTTTTAATGTATAGGATGGCTTATTGCAAGAATTAGGAGATCTTTTTTGGCAGATGAAACCTGATAGTAGTAATAGAGGTAATTGGTCTTATACTTTGTTGCTCTTTGTTGTCACTCATCCAATCTCTGTCGTATGTTTTTTTTTTCTACCTCCTTTGGAAGTAGAAATATAGCGTACCTTTTGTTATCATTAGGAGCCATAGCACCTAAACGTTTTATTCAGAAACTACGCTATGAAATAGGTAAGGAAAGTATTTAAGGTAATGTAAACTAGTAGTACATTTGCTTGCAATTTCTACATGCCTAACTATTTTTAGGTTTAAATATGTAGTTTTATATTAAGAACGTATTGAAGCACTACTGTAAACTTGAAATATCTTTATACTTCATGTCCAGAAATGTACCGAGATCACGAGCAACAAGATGCTCATGAGTTCTTCATTGTTTTGGTCAATTCTATAGTAGAAGATTTACGGCGTTTGTCGATCAGTACATTTTATCCAGTGGAAATCGAACGTTTGTTTATGCAATTATAATCTTTTTCAGCCCAAATTATTCTAGATAAATCGAACAAGAATGCATGTGTTTATAGTGATTAATTTTGATACAATCTTCGTGAACCATAATTTTATGGATACTTTGTTTACTGAATGCGTATAAAGTGGAACAATTCAGGGCACATAGCCCTGATTTTTTTCTTGCGCTATCTGTAGCCTGCTACGCAGTTTCGAGTTGAGGCAAGATCAAAATGAAAGGAAGGGTTCTTAATCTCTAGGCATCTATTTTCTTGTTTGTGGAGAAAACTTGTGTGTATATTTTTTGCCGTAGCTGCACGTCTCATGCAACTGGAAAATTATGTTTCTTCGGAAGAACTTTTGCCTGTTAAAGAGAAAACAGAAACATGGATTCATGACTTTTTTCAGGTACTAATACTTCTGTGAACAGGGTATAGGTATGCAACGGTATTTTTTAGTGCAGCTTTTTCATTTAGCCCGTTATTTTTGCTCATCATTGCAGGGAACGTTTGAGTATGAAACTTTTTGCCTGTGCTGTGAAAGCACTACACGCCGTTTGGAATCATTTCTGGATCTCTCTATAGATATCCTTGATGGATGCTCCCTGAGTGTAAGCGAGCACACTTTTCCAAAAGAAAATGAATTGCAACAATAACGGAAGTCGAATAATTTATTAATAAATTAATGTAACTGTTGCTTGCTTATTAAAAATGAAATTTTTTACTACAGGGATGCATCAAAAAGTTTTCCTCCAAAGAGCTATTGAATGGATCAGTGAGCTTCCTTCTTTCATTATGTTTTACATAGAACTTTTTGTGTTCTGTCTCATTGCTAAATCTATACTGAGATAGAAAAGTAACGTGCTCTCATGTGTTGCATAGTATAGGGAATTTATACAGTGGCACATCACTCAAAAACATTACGATGTCAATGACTGCAGGAAAAATACTTCTGCCAGAGCTGTGCTTCTCACCAAGAAGCATTGCGATCAGTTCGTATTGTAAAAATGCCATTGCTACTTACAATCCACTTAAAACGCTTTAAGTTTGTAGAAACGGAATGCGGTGCCTTGTACAAACGGTATGCGTGCTGCCGACCTGAAAATTAGCAGGCTTCTTTGCTTGGATAGGAAACATTGACATTTTTGATTTATTCTTTTCAAACTTTGAATAGAAAAGTTTTCCTTTTTGTGGATCGATTGCTGCAGTTTACCATACCGCATTCTCTTACCCTTGGAACTTCGCTTGACAGTAATTAATGTAGCTGCAATCATTTTCACTTGAAATGGCTTTCGTATATATTAAAATATAATTGGATAGTTAGAGCTGTATGTATGCTCTTATATTAAACTAGCTCATAATTTTTTCCTGTCAATTCTGCAACTTGAAAGTGTGCAGATCTCAAGAATCCTTGTCCCCTATATGAACTACTGGCTGTAGTAATGCACATTGGAAAGTTAGTTCGCAACTTTCATTTTCCTTGGTTATTTTACATTATGGCATTTAGTTTAAAAGTGGTTTTGATTTATATTCGAAATTGCTAGTAATTTATTTCTAAAAAATAAGCATCTTCATACTGTAAAATTTCCGTTATAAAAAATGGAGTACTAGTTGTTCTGCTGAAACTTTTTAGCACTTGATATTAGATCATTCTTTGTGTAGATCTATGAGCCGGGGTCATTATGTATCGTGTATCAAATCAGATTCAGTAAGTTTAAATTGGCAGTATATGATTTGCTTTAGCGCTAGGATTGAAGCCAATCTTATTTCTTTAGGGTTGGTTACTCTATGATGACCAAACAGTCGAAAATATGAGTGACAAGCAACTGCAGACCTTTTTTGGCGGTATTACTGAGAATTGTGGCGTGAACAGCGGGTAAATAAAACTCAAAAACTTTTTATATAGAATATCTAGCTGTGTTTTGTTTATCAACAATGTTAAGTTGCTTTTATCTGCCCTAAGGTATCTCTTATTCTACCAGCTGGTAGGAGATTAATATGGAGATCCTTACCGAACCTATGGCGTTGTGTAGTGTGAATAGCTTTGTTGCGTCTTAGTAGCACAATGGAACTTGAATTATTGTGGTTTCAAAAACTAATTCTTACAGTACTAAGGCTCGATCGTATCATCCCCCTCGATTGAGTGAGACAGTGGTCGCCATATTCGTTCCCTGTGCTATATTTTAACAATTTTGTTTGTTGCTGCCTACTTCCTAGGCTTCATGTGCATTCAATAGTGTTGATGTAACGTGGCTAAATTGGCATTGTTATTAATGCTTGTACACGAAATTGTGTAGCTGTTGGAGGATGTTTCTATAGTTGCTCCTGCCACTTTGTATTTTTCCGTACTTGACTTTCCAATTAATTTGGATGTTTTTGGTTAGTGATAAAGGAAATCGCATGCCAGTTTCGTTATCAATGATTTTTTTGGCTCTATTATGTAAATATGTAATTAATAGAATCAATCGCTACCAGTGTAACAATGGTGATGATTAGGGTACAAATTACTCATTTTGTTTTAAAGATTTTTGCTGTTGCTCATTCCCTTAATTGCATTGTACTGCAAGGTTGACTTTTGACTCGATGAATAAATCATTTCACTGTTGTGTATCAATTAGCTCCCGCAACCCCTTACCTACATTAACTTAATTAATATGCATTCCATTAACTTAATTAATATGCATTCCATTAACTTAATTAATATGCATTCCATTAACCCTCCATGACACCTAGTCTATCAAGACAATTACATTTAGCAATGCCCCCAATTGGATTAGGTTAGAATATAGGTTAGAATAGGGCATATGCATGCTTAAGTAAGGTCAAATTATACTTTTTAATTCTTTTCATAACGCATAGATGATGGTTAGAACTGTAGTAAAAGGTACGTTTACAACCCAACTTCCTTGATCGTATAAGCAGTAGTCTGAAAACAGAACAAACTTTCTGCAAAGTTAACGTATCTTTATAGGCAATTGTAAGAAATGAAATAAGTGTTTTTATGATAGCAAGCGTTATTATATTTTTATTTAATTATTTCTTAATGCTGTTTATTACATTCCAGATAGTAATTGTTGAACTTTTCAAATTTCCACTTTGTGTGAAGTTGTGTTTACACCACCATAAGTCCCTCTTTTGTGCAATACTAAACCAAGGTATGCCGGCAATGTAAACATTTCATTCTTATGACATACTGAACTAGATTATTGTAGAATCCTGTGCTTTGTGCAATGAAACGAATGTAGGTCATTGCTAATTTTTCGTATAATAAAAAAGCATTGAAATATAGTTTTGTTGAATGATGGTCGCTGTCTATATATTTGCAATGCATACTCCTTTCTGCCATCCTTTTTTATCAATTAGATTTATCTTGAATTGTTCATTTTTCAAATTTTCTTTGCTGGGACTTTTATTTCTAGGTCTAAACTATCAGAAACATGTGCTACACCGGGGTTGCTACACTATCTTCACTTATCTAACGTAGAACGAAAACATTTGTCAAAATGTGAATATTCGTATAAATGCTTTATGTTGTCTGAAATATGTGGCCAAGATCTAGAACGGTTGTATATTCTTTCTTGCGAGCATAGTGACGCCAGTACAACAACAAACTCGGCCACAAGGTAACATGCTATTATATCTAAATGAGTATATTAGTTCTATATACCAATGCTTACAAGGTATATGTAGAAATGTTGTCTTCTTCATGTGATTCAGTCTGCATCATGCTTTAAAGATTTCAAGAAATTAAAAAAAGCTCATCGCAGTATTGTTAAAAGGCTTCCTTAAATAGAACAAACTTAACATTCGAGCAATTTGTACCCACTGCATCTAACAATAAAAATTTACAGATTGCAATCGAAGAAAAATTAGAAAAAGAAATTCGCCACCCCAAAATTTAATTCAAACAGAGGCAAAAATTTCAGCAAAGCTACATCAAATCAAATTCTATGATATGCGCCATTTTCAGTATTTGTCTTACAATCAACGATCAAATTAAGCTAAACACGCCCCGCCCTATTACAGTATTCGCTATTTTTTGTATTGGGGTGAATGACAGAAATGGGAAGCAGCATTTTTAAAGTGCGCTTATTGAAACGGTTACTTTCCCGAGTAGGTTGGAGTGGATCGATATCTCTGGCGGAGTTACGTTCCCCACATAGCAAGATTGCTATATTTGCACAGATAAAAGTTTGGCTCGTGCGGTTATTAGCTCACTCCATCGAAAGAACAAAAACACCTGCATACTTCAGAGAAGAGCATCACATCACTGGTGCAATATTTCAACGTGTATGCAAATTAAGTGGCATAGATTTCAACAATTTCTGCGACTTGAATCAGGGTGCTGGGATTGAAGAACTTTTAAAATTGACAAACTTCATCGCCATCAGTCAATCAACAGTGAAGAAAATTCAAGTTCAAAAGGATAAACCTGAAAAGGTTTCTGGCTTACAAGAGCTGCTCGGCTTTGAAGGTAAAACTACTTTGTAAAATACATTAACACGCACTTCTTTTTAAAAAGAAAATTTATTTGTTCCCAAAAAAATTGTTCCATAACATACTTTTAGGGGAATCAGTATCAGTATATCCAGTCATTCAAGTGGAAACTTTACAACAAATTCGGTTAAACAGATAATATTCATATGATAGTTATTTTCTTTTAAATAAATAGAATGATTTAGGTATAATTGATATTTTCGATATATCTCATAACTTGCGAAGTTACACAATTTGGGTGCAAGATAAATGTTTTTTCATCTTTTAAAGGGATACAATACTGAATTTTCGGATCTCCACAGAAAACGTGACCTCGATTTTACAAAACCTCGGGCAAAGACATAAGAGCTTACAAAACAGATTAGAAAATGGAATAGAAAATAATCCGCAGCTAAACCGCGCATATTTTAACGAATGCCAGCACTTGATTAAAAGCTTTCTACATTCCAAAATACAAGAATTAGGGGAATCATGCTCAATCATTGAAAAAAAAGTTGAATCACAGCATTTCGAGCAAGCAGAAGAAGCTACTATTTTAGCAACTCTGCAGAAGGAAGTCGTAGTACGAGAAGAATTATATCGATCGTTACAAGGAGCAAGTCCAATAAACCACGCAAAATTTGCTGCGCTGGAAAGAGACTTCCAGTTGCTGCACCAAGAATATATAAAAAAGTTGAGAATTCGAGAATACTTCGAATATCGACTAAGAAGCAACGAAAGTGCTACCCTACAGCAATACCGAAAGCACACGCTGAAACTGACGAAGGTAAGGAACAAAATTGCAATGGAAGAACAGAAGCAATTATTAGATGGATTTGATGCATAGCAGCAACACTCATCCAGCCGTGCCCACTTTGATAATGTCGTTGACTATTTATTAAATCGCTGTATCGGCACAAATTTCATTTCATGCAAAAAAAAATTTTCTTCGATCTTTATGTATGACAAGTGTAAACTAGCTCTAGTGCCGAAACAGCAATGCACTAATAAAAAGATTGAAAGACTCCTTCAACTTTGATGTAAATAAAATAAAATTTTATGGTTTCATTCGCAGAACATAATTGAGCATTTGTATTTTATAGAAGTGCACATGTTGTATCATATAGTTGCAACAGTATTAATTCTGACAGGAAATATGCCTCACAGCCAGGCATGAGAATTTTATGAGGATAACAATCTTTACTCCATCTTCTCTCCGGCAGTTGTGCTATTGCTTGACTAGCAAGGTCATTAAAGTAAACCTTAAATTCTGCTGCACGGATAGAATTTCAGAACACTTGAATAACATCAAGTCAAACAGGTCTTATCTTTCTGTAATATTTTAAAAAACCATGACTTGCTTTTCTTTCGGTGGAAACGCCAATGGGGCTTATGTTAATTGCAAAGCCCAAATATAAAGATGAAACCAGAAATTTTATAGGGTAGGTCATTTCATCCATTTGACGTAAATTCCTTGTTAAAACATCTATTTAATGTTGGTGAAAATTAACTAAATCAACCTTTTGTAATCTGCAAAGACTCAAAGACAACTGCTTGGGATTGCGCTATATGGGTGAAGGAATATCTAAAAGTAATCACTTTCAATTGTAATCATCCGTTTCTATATTCATATTTTTTGAGTAGTCAATTATACGTGTCTTTAGCATTATTTATAGTGTTAGCCATTGACATTTCCTTAAACTGAGTTTCACTTTTGCCTCTGCTGGTATATAGAATTTCTCACACATTTATGTAGTCAATGCATGTATTTCCAAGAAATAAAATTGCTACAATATTCACAAAGAATGATGAACAAATTTTACTGAAATGCAGTTAACTTTTATGGAGGTATCACGGTTCATATTCTCATTTTTACAAATCTGTAGTTAAGCTTCACGAAAAACGGATTCCCATTTTATGCATCAACTTCGATCGATAATCATTAACGCTTCTCAGCTCAATTTCTTGTCCATTTCATTCTAGAGTATGTAGATTTCATACATTTATATTTTTCAACTCCAATTTTGTTGCATTGCTTTTGAATGTATTTGTGCATAGTTCATCACTCCTGTCACATCTTTGCCAATAAGTTTTCAATTGCCATTTCATTCGCCGTTGCAAAACTTGACACACATTTTTGCACCCATTCTTCCATATTTGTAAATCATTTTCTTCGTCTCGTTTAATTCCAGTATTAACAGAGGAGCACATCAGTAGATGGTCATTTTTAATTAGATTCAATTTGTATAGGACTTGCATAGAAAGAAGCTTTACAAAACCTCTATACATCCAACCATTCATGTTTCATGAAGAATGTCTTGTCCGTATAATGAATATTCTGTTACAAAGCTAGATTGAAAACATAATCGAAGAGCAAATTTTCTGGCTAAAACACACCCCCCCTCTTTATGCTTGTAGCAATGCAGTTTTCTCTAGACAGTTTATTGTAATTTTTGCAATAAACATCGCATTGTAAGCATACATTTTCATTGTCGAAATGATTTGTGAGTAAAATTTAAAATTGTGTTTTTTCTCTAGCAGAAATTATTGACTACGCTAATTAATAATTTTGTTCAAAACATCAACAGCACTTGTGCAAATAAGCATACGAAATTTTTGTTATTCCTAGTTTTTGTAAATTTTAACTATTCAGAAATTCTTGGGTAAGATTTTGAAGCTTAAAATAAATGCGTTGTTTTTTCAGTTTTTTAAATTTACAAACATAAATACGTAATTCAAAAACTCACATAAAAATTAACATTTCAGAAAGTAGAATAGTATTGTAATGATGTGTATTTGTGTAATGAAATGTTACGATTAGAATAGAAATGAATTTACGCGTATCGGATGAAAGATAGATTCCGATGCAACAGAAATTAACAACAATAAAAGATTTATCCCAAGAGAAAGATAAGCGCAGCCGCTTACTAGCAATAAACTATCAGTTACTGAAGAAAATACAGCTACGCCAAGAATCTAAAATAAAATTCGGTCATTCTCATGTAAGAATTCTACATACAGGTATCCATAATTAAAACTACTACAAGAGAAGAAAAAAATGTTAAAAGGAAAAGGTCGTCCCCTTCCCTCTTCTTTCGTCCGTTATTGCACGCATCTCGCTCTCCATAGCTTGTTCTTTATATCTCCTAGGTCATGTATATGTTTACCACTAATCGGATATCGGTTGTGTTCGCATGCACTCAAATATGTTCGGGGTCGATTCATGCTCAAACTATTACAGTTTACAAAATACTGGTTACGGGATAACTAGGTACAGCCATCTTATGATATGCCTGAAAGAAAATATATACAACTACTTAAAGTTGATATCAATAATTCTGTGATGTTAGAAGCACTATGAAACATATCTATGAAAGAATAGACTGCCTGTAGCCGGGAAAAATATATAAATTAGCGAGTGGAGATTAAATCGAGATTTGATAAAGTGCTTACACCACAGCTACGATAAATGTTGCTTTATGATCATAATCTCTTCTTTCATTAGCCGTGTCCATGATTCATTTCCGTCAAAAATCTATACAATATAAGCGTTAATATGGGCAGTAAAGCAGCTGCTTACTTTATCACTAGAAGCTACCATATTTTTCATTAATCATTTTCAATCATCAGTGTGTCACTTTGTAATTTTTGTACTCTACGCAAAGTCGTTCAACAGTTAAGAGCATACAAAAGCATTCAAAACCGGACTTTTTAACCGGCATATTTCATACGTGCTGAGGTGACCCGTGCGATGTGCTGATGACGCTTTCTCCAATTTCCCTATAGACAAATACATTTCCCGAGGGTCCATGCAAATTACAATTGACCAACTTAATATGAAGTAGTGCTACGATATGGAAAATTTTTCATTCTCGTGCGTTTTTTGCACTGATAAGCACTTCTGGTTCGTCCCCTTTTTTGCAACACTAATTATGCCTCTGCAAAAAATGATATACTTGCGTTATTTTGACTAGAAATAAAATATGCGGCTATCAAAATATTCTTTGTTGCAGGAGCAGATATCAAAAAGCACCCAAAATAATGATGAGGTATTTCCTACTTGAAATGCTCTTAGCTCAGCTTCAAATTTTACTTTTTTCCTTCGTTCTTGATGCTGCATTTTGCTTCTAAATGTTGCAGTATACAATTGCTTTACCGAATGTATAAACCGCTCTGCGTGGTTCATTTAAGCGCTTGACGAATGAGATACTCATAGCATATACGCCTTGAAAATTTCGTAGATGCAGTTAGCTTTAACCACTGTAATATTTCATATTGGTAAAGTCTTTCCTGTCAGTTTTTTCACTTTTCTAATGGTAAAATATTCGATGTCTCTGAGCATCATCCACTCCGTGTATATCCATAATATTCGAACAAGAAATGGTATCTTGCCTAATTCATCTTCGTAAAGCTTCATACTATGTAGGTGCTTTTATGATAATGCCAGTGAACTCTTGAACTATACTATGATCTTTCTTTAGGTAGATTTTTTGTAAGGCAGATGAACAAGCCTTTCACTCCTCTCCCTTTGAATAGAAAGGCTGGAGTAAAGGAGCAGCGCAGAAGTGATCAAACGCCGAAATGCCGCAAACTTGCACGTTTAGGCTTGAACACTTCGGCTTCTCCAGTCACTGTGCGAGATGCTTCTTCCCTCCTGCGTAGCCTTATTCTATACGCAAACTCAGGGCAATTGCAGTCGACGTGGATATGCTTCCGCAATTATGTCAATGCTTGTCATCCACACAGCCCATCTGTGACTGCCTTTTCTGCTCTTTTAAATGCTTGTGTCCGGGCTGATCAATTAGGATCGGCTTGGTTCATATTTGAGAGAATGCTTAATAGGATCGATCTTCTTGCAAAGGAGCGACCAAAATTTTTTCAGTGTAATTTGGAACATTTAAATAGTGACGTAAAGGATTCAAAAGTTAGTGCGGAAGACGACGATGCTTCCAAACTAGGTTACTCACTTGCAACGTTTCTAAGAGATGCGATAACTGAGAATGCCGTATACATCCCAACTTCACCTCCGAATGTTGTTTGTTTTACTACACTTCTGAAAGGTTTTTGCCACGCTGGAGAGATGAATTTAGCAATTAATTTGCTCCTGCTAATGAAAGAGCGGCATATACCTGCGTCTTGCCGTACCCTCAATACATTTTTGAGGGGATGCCTGCTTTGGAACTGGTATGATGCGGCTCTCTATTTTTTCAGGTCTGACAATTTTAAGGCATTTTTTCCATGTAAAATTATTAAAGTAGAGTCTTGTAACGTGCTTAAGGCTGAATCTGATGCTTATCTTTTGGGTTTTCCTTTATGTGCTGAATGAATCAAAATGCTACTAATCTTAGAAATTTACTAAAAGTTATTACTTAGAGTATGTGTCTTAACGCATTCAATCAAAAGATACAACTTTGTATGCAAATTCTATATGATTCTTAATTTTATTTTCTAAATACTTCGTCCATGACAGCAATTTTGCTATTTTCCTAAAGCTTATGCATATGTTGTAACATCCTTGTGCTTCTTAGGCAAGATTTTATGTTAATTTGCAAACTTTATTTGCTTTTTCAAGGGAAAGTTTGTACCTGTCAATAAATTTCATTTTGTGAAAGAATCTTTTATCAAAACATTTTTACAGACAATTTTGGGTATTACTGCTTTCTCAGTCATTAAAGCTTTCTTCAGCTACAGAAACCCTTGTGGATGGAGTTTCTTTCTTGTATCTTTCGAAACTCCTTCATCAAATGTTTTGCTTAAAAACAGGAGTAAAGTTGTTGGAATGCAATCTAGGACTGCAAAGATTGTTCCATTCTCAGCCTAAAATTGCTGCACGATTTGTGATTGACAAAAGCGTTCTTAATAGCATGGCACTTTCCTGTGCATTGACTGGTGAATTTGATTCTGGAAAGGCTATTCTTAAATCTGTCGATTGTTATGGAAAGGATGTATCTCACTCATTGGGAAAAGTAAATTACCATAAGAATAACAACAAATTTCAATCATTACAAGAAGAAGAATTTGCTCGTGAATATAGTAGGATAAAGGCTTTTCTGGATAATCCTGGGCACTTGACGAAATCTTCCGTATTAAAACATTTTTTACGTTTCTACATTCTGCCTATTCAACCAACTCTTAAAATTGATTTTCCAATTCGCAATTGCGTCATTAACAATGATTTGGTATTCGAAAATTCAAGTCAGCAAATCCTGACATCGATCATATCGCAGCAAAATAGAGTTTCCGCAGCTACTAAGCGAGGGTTGGAACAAATGAAAAATCTTTCTCCTGGTATTTTTCATTTGCTAACCAGAACAGATGAAACATGTTGCGAAATTCAGGCATCAAATTTTCTTATTCCAGAGGAAGTTGCACTTGAGAATTTTTGTTTACAATATAATTCAAGTTTTGCCAAGAACTTGCATCCCATTTTGAATAATGTTGATGCAACTTTGCCATTTGTTAAGTTCGCAAAGCAATATGGCAAGCAGATCAATAAAACAACGGGTTTTCTACTGTTGAACAAGCTGTTTAGGGGCAATTATCCAACAGAGGGATACCGTCTTGAAATTGGAGCTGGGACTGGAGACTGGATTGCAGCAATGGTATTTTCTGCATTTATACCCCTTTGTCGGAGAAAATTTTGTAGTTGCATTAGGGAGCATACGATTGATAAAGTGCTAGATAGGCTTATCACATCTTGTTTCAACTTGCTTTGCTTTTTTGTTTCATTATTAAGGCAAAATTAAATCGTAACTTTAATTGGCTTGCAATAGAATTACGGCTGGATCGATGCCATCAGGTGATTGAATATGCACAGTTACTTAAGTAGACCTTGAAATGATGTTAATCTCGTCTTAATGAACATTCCACATATGTTATGATTGTCTACATGTTTAAAAAAAGATTTTTTCAAGGATTGTATTGGAAGATCTCAAGAACTGTTGCCTTTTGGGAGGAAATGCAGTGGAAATTATTGAATCAATGTTGCCTGCTTCCTTTTTGGAGAAGGTAAAGCCTTACTTGAATACCTTACATAACAGAAAAAATGCAAAGTTTATATGTTTCTACTATTTTATTCAGGTTTTCATCAACTTCCCTCAACCCTCTTCGTATACAGATAAACGCCATTGGTTAAGTATGGAATTCTTTCGCAATCTTCATAGGTCTGCGTTCATAACATTGAAATTCCCCCTTGCATGGATAAAACTAGAAATCAGTTTGTAATGACATTGGTTTAGTGAACTTTATGATTTATTTCTGTCTGTTTCAATGCTATCTTTTTGTGATTTATTTTCATTTTGTTCTGATTTTAGAAATCTACTTGTGGATGGCGAAATAATTCTCGTAACCGACAATGAACCACTGTGTCATCAAATAGCACAGGAAATATCATGTCTTGATGGCATGTATACTGCGTGTCATCCTGGTCAATTTTATTTACTAGGGTCGCCTCCATCCTACGAAGCGTATTCTTCTTACTTTGATAGGTTTGATTTATTCTATTTTTAGCCGCTGCCTCTATACATCATCTATCTTCTGTAGCTCAAACTTTTCTACTTTTAGGAAAGGCGTGTGTAAATTGTTGTATTCTTTGAATCTTTATTTCCTTTGTCGTCTGTTTCTATTCATAGTAGTGGCAACCTAAAACAGTTTGTTTGCTACACAAAAATAGATGAAATTCATGATCTTTTTGTGGCTTGTAATAATTTTTTCGAAACTTCGTTACCCAAATTGTTTTATTGAACTGGCTATATTGATTTTGTAAGAATTTGAATACAATGAAATGAGATCAATTACAAAGATAAAATTTGTTTCATGTAAGTAGTAATATGTTTTAATTCTGCTTGCTTTTCAGACTTTGGAATAATGGGAAGAGAACCAAAAGGTTTCACTTTCAATTTAAGAAAGTGTGTCAATAAAGAAATGCGGTTTAAATAGTACGAACATTTTTGATATCGTATAAAAGCACTAAATTCGTTCTTTCTCGTGTCAAGTTAAGCATTAGAGAGTACTCTAGTTCCTTCATCAGGTAGAGAGACTGCCCTGGCGATGTTAAAAGTTTCTCAAGAATTGCGGAGTTATATTTTTTGGGTTTTGCTTTCCCATTGCATTTTCCGTTTTTATAACGCTTTTTTTGCCGGATTATTATTATTTAAATTTATGAAGGCAGTTACATTTAGCATAGCGTAATTTCCTTTTACTGGAATTTTTCTAATTTTGTTATATGTAGACTCAGAAATACACTTTTTTGAAAAATTTCAGTTTGTACATATCAGTTCAACTGTTTCAACCGTTAATGTTAACTCTGGAAGTTGATGTTTGCATACGTCTCGCCTATTTTTTAAATGAATATTTTTTGGCCGACTTTTTGTTAGCAGAAAACATATTTTTCCAGTGAAATTGGAGATTCAAATAAGTGTCTTCTATTGTTCCCATAGATTGACTTTCAAGGGTTTTGAGTTAAAGGAAATATACTGTCATTATTCACCTGTGCTTACAGCAAGATTCATGGCAGGCTGCTCGACATTTGCATGCTACCAAATCCGCATTTTTTACAAGTGTGAGCAGAATTTTTTTTGTTTAAATGCTTGTGTGCTACCAATGAGATAAGGCAAAGGAGAAGAAATACTTTTGCACGAAGCCATTAATTCTTGCTACTCTATTATTATTACCATTTCAGAAATCGAAATGATAGCAATGCTAACTGAAAATTTCGCGTTGACTATCTTTATTCGCTCTTCATTCTAGTAAATCTTGCCCCTAACGCATTTATGTTCGAATGGAACCGTTCTCGTTCATATTCTGAAAAGGATGCACATACTTCTAATGCTACGGTACCATTTATTTGTAAGCAACGATTTCAAAATATTAGCAAAACACTACTATTTGCGTTAAAACATTTCTCACTCACACTGGTACAAGATCAAATTCAATCTAAGCAAAATTACTGTATTGAATAGTTAAATTATAGGTTGGAATCCGCAAATTTCAGATATGCTATATGGCTAGAATCTTTTCAGCAAGGATGCATACGTTGTACTGAGTATGATTATCCCAGGACAATAAAATAATATCATATTTGAAAGTTCTCACTCGTAGCAGCTTTTACATGAGGTGCCACTGAACAAATGGTAGTGCATTGTTTTCGAGAGGGATTGAAAATGAATGTGATATATTCTTAGCAGTATTTCGTGGTAACAGCATGCTTCGAAATATTAGGTATCCTCGATAACGAAGCACCGTAGAGCATGTACCATTTGCAATGGCTGTGCAGTAAAAACACCAGGCATAGCTGGCACTAGTTAGTGTAGCATAACGAAAATATTAAAGTTTTATTCTGTTAGAAAAAACATGTTTTAGGATTTTCTACTAGTTTTAACGATTAACTTAATGCAAAGTGTCCAAGTGAGATCAGTAGACTTCAAAGAAAAATTTTAAGCCCCATTTTTATGAAATATACTCACCGAAATTAGAATTGTCACTGACGCGTTTAGTTAGTTTGGGACACGAAGGTAAGCATACAGCAAGCAACGTCGTCTACTGTTGCTTAATTCATTCGCAACATGAACTATTGAAATAACTGCGACTTCGCGTAATTCTATGTGGTGGATTTTCTTAGCTATATTTATGCATATCTTGGTAGAACTCGAATATTTTATGGACTGGTAAAATATCTTACTGGGGCATTTGTTGTAAAATGTACACTTCCCATTGAATGTGGGAGTGCTGCTCCTTTCGTCAACTTATAGACAAGGCAAAAGAAATGTTTCACTTAATATATCTTTGGTGGTAGCAAGCGAATCTGATGGAAGAAGCAGGTAAGTTCATTTGCTCAATTCCGCCTTTCTAGATAACGATCTTTTTACCGCTTGAGAACCCACCATGAAAACAAAAAAATCTAAACCGAGCAGGTTTCGTTCCTCAGTAGGTGTCTCGAAGCAGAATTCTCCTACCCCTGCAAAAAAAATTACCACAACAAAACCTTCACAAATGAACAATTTATCGCCTCACTTCTCATCAGACACAACGCCTCTCCCTCCTGCGAAAAATGAAAAGGTGAAAATTTGCGCTGGGTTAGCGATAATAGCTTTAACCATTTCCAAGTAATAGCCTGAGCTTGCGATAATTTTATTTCATTGATACATTCTGTTTGTATCTCCCCTTTTAATAAAGGTATCGTTACTTTTGTTGAGAACAAGGCAACGATTTTTGTCAAGTGAGAAGGAGCAACGTGTCCGTTTCCTACTTTCTTGTAACTTCATTACGTTTAAAATTCACAATAGTATATTTTCGTAATATATGTTTATGCTTACAGTTTAGCCAATTTTTTTTTGACTTTTATCAATAATTTGTAAGAAATGGGATTATGAAAAAAGTTATTTCTTAGATGTGTAATGTATGTGTAAATATTTTTGATACTTAAATGCTGTAGAGGCTTTCACGAACAACAGTAGCTCAAGAAAGCTAACCCCAAAAATTATTTTTAGTTATCTGAATACAGTCAAAATTTCTATGGATATGGAGGAATAATCAACTCTTACATTGTAAAGCATAAAATCGCTGTTTTACCTCCTCTTGTCATCTATGTAGGCTGTTGCTAAATCTACAGGATTTCGCAGTTCAGCTTCTACGAAACAATATTCATCACGTCCAGGTAAAAAGTGGAAAAAAAAAGAAGATCCAGGAGCTAAAGAATTCAACGCCACAATTCGGGACATTCGTGCTTTAGGTATGTTCTCCAGTTTTGTAGCAGCACTGCTTTGTCAAGAATTTATCTATTAGAGACACGCTTTACCATTATTGTGATCAAGATCTTTCAGTGTGGTTGAGCTTTGTTGCAACTGCTGTTTTGATTGTTTTTTATTGGTTTACTTAGTAAACGCTGCAGCTATATGGTATATCTGTACTTGCAGTTTATCCAGAAATGGATAAATTTCGCCGAGAACAATTTCAGAATGTAAAACTGCGTGCCCTTGGAGGAAAGGTAAGCGATTTTTCTATTCAGATTATTGAAATGAAATTTATCAGGTGTATCTCCCTCAGCTAAATTCTCTCTTATAAATTGTTTGATTTCTTGATGAGTGCGGCTTGCTGCGTGCTCTTATTTGCTAAATTATATTTTTTACTAATACAATGCGAGCATGAATTTTACGCGTGAAATATTTGCAGACGGAACAAGTTCATTTAAAAGGGTTTGTAATTTTTGCCATTATTTTCTCCCATCTTTCCTTTCAGATTGGAAAAGGTCATAAACTTCCTTATCCACAGTATATTGCATGGAAAAATGCTACAAAACGACACATGGAAAAACAGGAAAATCAAGTTAAATTCTATTTTTTATATATGCTGATATGAACCAGATCGTTTTCATAAATTGAATCTGGGAAAAAAAGTATCTTTGTAGTTGAACTATATTTGATATAAAAGATTTTAATACTTTTTCTTGTCATTGCAATTGGTTCCATTAGGTTTTTATTATATTTTAAATATGTAATTGATTATGTACTCACTCAAAAAATTGATTTGCGTTATCTTTTCTTCATATAAACTGGGATATTTTCTAAAACTGCTTGCCAGCCTATGTTTTCTGTATCTGCCTTAATTTCTGGTTGCTTATTCCATCAATGAGATAGAGTATATTTCGCCATTTTTTATAAGTTTACAAAAGTTATTAAAAGAAAGCAATCGAATTTAGTACTGTAAACTATAGATGCTGTGTTCTTTTAGTTTCCAGTAAATTTCTTTTTTTATATGGATGGTATCTAGGTTGGTGTGTTAGCTTTGGTTGTTTTATTTATTTTTTTCGTAGGAAAAGGAATTGGGGGTAAATCTGCGTGTGGGCAAAGAAGCGAATCTAGTTCTGGCTAAGAAGAAGCATCGGTGAGCTGCCTCATTGAATGGCTTTATAACGATGCTAGAATAATTCATATTGATTGCTTATATAAATAATATGTAATGATATACTTACAGCCTTATATTCATTATTTTCCTTTCTGGTACTTTTGTTTATAGGAGGAAACAAAACGTGAAAAGTCAAAAAGAGAAAAGCCTTATTTGAGTTGCTTTATAGTGAAACATTTTGTTATCGTTGTGTGATGTGTATGTTATTTTTCGCCTACGTACGTAATCTTTTAGTATGCATTTCGTAAACATGAATAATATCTCAACAAACATATTTTTGGAACATGTGTATATGGATCTTTCATACCCTTTCTTTAAGGTCTCTCTGATATCTTTTTTTGGGTAATCGTTCTAAATAGAGTATATTGTAAAATTTGAAGTCTTTTATCTTGAGTACGCTATTGCATATCAATCTCTAATCAAGCGATGCTTCCTTTTATGCTTTGAAAGGTATATGTGCATCGTTGTGCTCACGCTATCTTTTTATGAATTTAATATCGATCTCACTGCTTTACTAGCTGTTTCTTATCTAAATGTTATCTAATTGTTCAGCAATCTCATGCGAATTTTAAAAGGGATAAATTTTCATGGTTGTAGGTGATCATTTTGGTACGAAGTATTCCCACCCTACTTTGTTCTTCTGATTAGCATGACCGTTATTCCATATATCTTGGAAGTAATAGATATTCACACTCTAGGAGATTCAGGAAAACAAAATTTCCAACCTCACATAGTAGTGCAAAATGCTAGATAAGCATTAAAATATGTTCTATACCACAGTGCCGGGCTGTTCTTTCAAGTTATAAACTATTTAAGAATCCATGCCTTTAGATATTTTATTTATAGAATGTTACATACAAGCACTGCACCAAAAATTAGGTTTTGCTGTAACCATTTTTAAGGTTTTTGACTATTCCATTTTTGCTGTCAAATTTTGGAGAGTAACAACTGCAAGGAAAAGCACAGAGTTGTATATTTCGGGTGGAATAAATACATTTGATAGTAATCCGGCACGCAATGGTATTTGTTTTATCGACCTCTTCTTTTTGATTATGCGATTATTACTGCCTTCGTAAGATGTCAATGACTTCTTATTCATGTATCAAACGAAATGTTACTGTCTATTTCATTTGATATTGGCGAAGTAATCCTGCAATCGAGGTTCCGATGAGTATTTACCCTTAATCACATACTCCATTGCAGTAATATCGCGAAACACATGTATTATGGTTAAAGAATCTATTGACTTTTTTCAAGTTGCTTTCCTTTTTGAAACATGACAACTCACCATATTTTGCCGTTAACATCTCCTTGCAGATTAATTTGTGAAAGATGCAGCACTTGTGTAACAATGGTGGCGGTACAAATATTATAGTATACAAATTACTAAGATGTTTGTTACCTTACTCCCTAATTGCATTACATTTCCAAGTCGTCCCTGATTCATAAATTACGTCACTGTAATGCCACAACTAGCACTCGTAGCAGCGCAATGTTAGTTAACACTCATTCCATTAACCCACTTTGACACCTAGTGTATCAAACATAGAATTGTAGATAGTAATAAGGGTAACTTGTAGTACATTGAAAGTTTGTAGTTACTTCGTAATCTGTATTTACTTTAAAGAGTAGAGGGAACGCGAAGCGATATATGTGTTCGAGTGCACGTGAATACGAACGACGTCGATGAGCAATAAACTTACGATTCCGAAACTAAATAATAGTAGAGAGAGGGGGCGAATAAGTTTTTACTTTCTGGAACTGACTTCTTTTAAAATTTAGTTGGATACATATTCAGTTAGGAATGTTTTTCTTTGATGATTCAATCAGTTGGGAATGTTTTACCTTCATGGTTAGTATTAAATATTACATTCAGTTCACCCACGGAATTTGTATGTTCTTCTTCAACTGACAACTTAAACGCTTCTCGTGATGGTCGATCTTGTGTGGAAAAAGTCTTATACTAGCCATACGTTCTGTTGTTATCACATCTTACTCTTTACATACGACGTGCGAATTCACATTCACTTCTCATTCACACATCCACAAAAACATAATCATAACACCTAGGCTCCGCAATGCGACACACTTATAAACACCTCTTAATAGGATAGGTGAGGAAAAGATATTGGAATACTTAGTTAGGCTAAGGTATACTTTTCATGTTGTGTGACAAATAGTTAAAACAGCAGAACGAGTTTTGTTTCTCCGCGCTCAAGTTTTTGAAACGTCTTTTCTTCGTTATATAAGTATAGAGTAAAACTCATTTTTAATATAACGCACAAAAATCAAGTACTTTCTTTCCGCATAAAATATTTGCTTATTAATTAGCAGGAGTCGAGAAGAATTGAGTGACGCAGCGCGACGGAAACCTAGGGAACCCTTATGAGCCAGAGCACGCTACAATTTATACAAATGTTATAGTAGCGGAAAATCCCTGATGTAAATGCACACTCGCTGCTAATACCTTTTTTGCCAAGTTTCAAAGCATAAATAATAATGAGATCTATATATTTGAATTAAATGTTTGGGAAATGGAAAAGAACTTAAGCATACTTCATTAGCTACTGCGTCATTCTTTCATATTAATTAAAGATACTTATTAATGCAGGCGCGCAGCTTCTCTAAAGCGTTGCGCGGAAGAGTCGCTTCAAAAATATCATTCTTGAATTTGTCCCAAATTGAATGGGCACGTAACCGCTATGCTCTTTCAAGTAAGGTAATATTTACTCTGTGAAACCATTTTGCTAGGAAAGAAATTTACTCTATCGTATTTTAGTCTAATTGCAAACCACTGTGACGTTATCGTTGCGAAGCGCTCAAGCGTCGCTGTCTAACCAATCGCAGGAATCCATAGTTTATTTCCACATACTCTGCAAGTATATTCTCCTTTTGATTCTCCTAAATTTTAAAGTATTGTTCATTTCCGTCAGTCGCAAGTAATCTGGCATCGTTAGATTTGCACATTGGCCTTAGTCAACTGGCTTCAAGATCAAGGCTATTTCCGGATTGATCAAAAGCGTATGCATCCACAATACACACATACTGCTGGATGTTGTGTTTTTCCATTGTTAGCTTTCTTCTTTTGCTACATTCGTTTCTTCTCTTTCGATATCCCCTAAGGAAAAACAATGGCATTCCCCTCATTTTCTAACTATTTTCTCGGTTCATCTCCACTTTGGCAAGTGATAGGTCGATTTTGCCAATCGAAAAATGGTTACTATCTTAGCATTATTGGAACAGTTGTTGGAGGTGGGTATCTGTGGTATCGTTTTTCCCGTAAATTGACTTGGATTAATCGTCTGTGGTTAGGAGATGCGTGGTACAGTGAGGTCAGTCCATGTTGGCCTGGGCAAGCCTTCAGCTTAACAGTGGAAAAGATACTTTACAAAGGTACTTCCGATTTTCAGGTACTCTTACTTACTTTTCAAAAAGAAGCAAACCGAAAGTTTTTGACTCTTAAAAATAAATCGGGAGCGGAAATGTTAGCATTGATACAAGAAAGAAAAATATTCATCCCCTTAATTTCTGGGCGTTTGCTTTGAAAGAATTAGCAGTGCAAAGCTGCGTTGCTTTGTAAGTCACTTACATGAGTTCCATTAATTATAGTACAGTAAGCGTTTTTCTGATGCTATTCAAATATATACTTTTGTCTTGGAAATTGGCGATTCGTTTAGATTTATTAAAAGTATGTAATTAAGGCTCTCAGTAAATTTTATCTACAAATTTATTCTAAGGACTTTTTATTTTCATCGTGTAGAATATCTTTAAATTGTGCATCCCTCCTGTTGATGTAAAATTTTATCTTGGCAAGATGCGATCGACGTTACTCGGAGGATGCTATTTGATTTTAAAGAAGCAATCTTATTGTGATTCGCAAGAATTCTCTTGTTCAGTGTCATAATTGTATTTATGCAATATCTTTTTATTAAATCGTTATTGCTGAAATTTAATCATTTTTTCGTTATTGGAACGCACAAGAGTCCCAAAGTTTTGTCTTTTTCCGATTGTTTGGCATTTTTTCCAATAACGCGTAGTATTGAAGATACACGGTGGTGAATATTAGCTTTTTCAGTGCAGGGTGTTGCTCATTGAATGATGAAAGCTCTCTTTACGTATGCTCTGAATTTTGCGGTGGACATAATTTAAATTGCTCTTCGAATTCGTAGTTGAAACGCGTCAGTTTATATACAAAAATGTGCTGTTTCATGCGTTTTAGGAATGCCTTTGCTTCGAGAATGAGATATTCGGCCGCGTGCTAGTATTGGATGGTGCAATTCAATGTACGGAGAGAGATGAGTGTGCCTATCATGAAGTTATGGTGAATCTTGCGCTCAATTGCCACCCGCATCCAAAGAATGTCCTGGTTGTTGGAGGAGGGGATGGGGGAACTGTCCGTGGTAGGATTCTATTTTTTGCTAGGATTGCATCTATTTGACGTTTACTTGATTCACTTTACTGAGAAATAAGATATTTGCTTTTTTTTTATAATATTAGGAAGCATCGTGCTTGTTTCGGATATAATTTTTTTCAGCGTTTTTTGCTTTGTTTTATGGCCATTTGCAGAAATTTGCCGACATGAAGATGTCGAACGCGTCGATGTCTGTGAATTGGATGAAATGGTTATTCGAATTTCACAAGCCTATCTTCCTGAAATTTCGAAAGGATTAGAAGATCCGAGAGTTCGAATAATTATTGAGGATGGGTTCACCTTTGTCAGAGATCATCCAAAACAATATGATGTCATATTCGTTGATAGTAGTGATCCAGTGGGACCTGCAAAAATCCTTTTTACAAATAATTTCTACAAAGCCTTGCATAATGCTTTGGGAGAAGACGGCATAGCAATTACTCAGGTACCCTTGAATTGGAAAATAGTATAGTTTTTTTGCTGCCCTAGTCGGAATTTACGAACAATGTGATATTTCATCTATGCTGGTATTTGAAGAAATGTACTTACACTTGCTTTTATGTTTTTTAGGCTGAATGCATGTGGCTACACTTTCCAATCATCAAACAAATCTTCAACGCTGCCTTAACTTATTTCGCTTATGTTGACTACGCTCACATAAGTGTTCCAACATATCCTTGTGGTTCCATTGGATTTGCATGCTGTTCAAAAAAATATTCTTGCCAAGAACCCCAGAAGGAAATGGCACCCACTCTTTCGGATCAGATGAAATACTACAGTATAAATATACATCGTGCATGTTTTGTTTTGCCTCAATTCCTCCAAAAGAAGATCGATTCCATACGATCGCAAAGGGATGAGTAGCTCCGGTATTGATTCTTCTACTCAACAATCTTCTTTTGCTATAAATACGTAATGAAATTGCGTTTATGTTTTGTAAATCTACTTACAGTCTATGGGAAATAGAGTTGCAAGATCTTGCGTTCTCTTTCGAAGCATTTGGTACATTTTGCTCCTTAAAAAATAGTATTAAAATGCTCTGAGTAGCTTTAATTAAAGAACTCCACTTCTAGATGATAGCTGGGATATTTCTACACTCTACGGTCATGCATTGGGTATTTACACCGTATTTATCACGTTCTAAAACAGAAGGGAGAACACTATTGGAAGAATTTGCACCAAGAAAACTATAGAATTGCAAAAACAAAGTTAAAAACGAATGCACCGTCAGTTTACTTGTACAGGAGATACAAAATTGCATCACGACTAAAATTCAACTGTAGTAACACTGAATGACCGCTTACTCTATTTTAGCGCTACTCTCCCCACTGTAAACTTATGGAAATGGTAAGTGAACGATGTGTGGGCTTGAATTCATAGGAAAGTGTTATTACGATGGCAAGAATCTCCCGCAAGAGTAGAGAATTTTTTTTGAACGAGATGCATAAAAGCATTGCTCTAGGAGCATTTCCTTTCAAAAAAATCTAAAGTTTGAGGAACCTAAAAACAACAGTAAAGACAGCGTTTAGAAGCAATGTATAAGTAGGCACATGGCGTTTGATAACGTTGGAAATCCAACTAATCACAATAGTAAAACTCTAAGATAACAATTTTCAGTAGAGAAAAGATTATAAGAATGCCATAGCAGGCAGTATGACAGCAACTTTGAATGGTTTCGAGTTCCTGCTATCCCTATCAGCGAATAGTATAATTCCGTAAAAAGTTAGTACGGCAATGTTCGTATCTCTCTAAGGAAGGGTTTTGATATTTCTACACATGATAGCCTTGATATTCAAGTTTTCTATAGAGGCATAAAACCAAAATATAACATTCAAAAGTTGCATGAACCGGCCTCACCCTGTCAATACGAAATATGGACTGAGCCACAGTTACAATAGCCTCATAGTCAACCTGAAGACAAAACTTTGTATTACTTAGCGTTGCTACGGTCATTTTTTGCTTAATTTTTCAAAGACGGCATTTCTATTAAGGGTGTATACGGTGGCCCTCAAAGCTTTGAAAATCGATATACTCTCTTTATCTTCAGAGCAAATAAAAGTAACCAATCCTAACAGAAAAAGATCCTGCAGAGTAACATCAGAAAATAAACCAGATACCAAGGAATTGCACTCCCATCTCCAAGCTTATGAATGCGAATAGAATCTTCTCACAAGTAAATGCAGATCTCAACAAGTCTAACGTAATCGAAATCATGCAAATGTTTGGTCAAATGACGAACCTCAGATGCCGTTGTATCGCAGTGATAATGCCCTCCGTATTCTTTGTCATGAAAACCGTGTGCGTGGACAGTCCTACAAATAGTATGATCATGGTCTTCTTCATATTAAATACATGAAAAAACAAACTCTAAACAACATTTCAATCGTGTGAAAACTTTAGTTTTTGTGGCAATGCTTGTTATTTTGTAAAGTGCGAAAAAAAGAAGAAATCAAGAGTGCAATTAGACACAGCATTTTCACACTATAAAAAGTCAATAAATGAGGTATTAAAAATAGCAAAAAGCAATAGTTTTGATGCGAGAGAGATCACATTTTTAAAAGAAACCTAAACAAAAAAAAAAAAACCATGCATTAGATCTTTTCCTAAAGAAAAAACATAAATTTTATTGGACAAAAGTAAAGCTATTTCTGAGAAAAAAAATATACCTTCCCAGCATCACTGAAGCCACACATAAAGCCTATTTCATCTCAAATTAGGTTGCAAAAAAATTGATTGACCATAGAAAAACAAAAATATTAAACGGAAAAACGCACTTTCTACACTTAAAAAAAATAAAGACAACTTGTCCATACAAATTTGTACGTAATCATACATTTATTTCGACAAAATCGAACAGTAAAGAAATTTTGAAGATTTTTTTACCGTAAATCTAATCCAGGATCCGATGAGACGGCAACAAACGGGAAAGTCATGGGTGCAGAAACTTCAGCAAAATGCAGCCATTCTTGAACAGAAGTGTGGGATTGTATGGGAAAGTCACTAAATGCTGGCATGACATGAATCTGTACTCTACCAGTTCGCTGTACAAAGACTCCACCTGTGATATGCATTCACACAGCTCAACATAAAACAAAATTTGAACTCAAACGGACTGCATAGTCTTTACTTAGGATCCCAAACGATAAACACAATAAACTGCTTCGTTGTATTCTAGCACAAACCAAGCGCTATAGGTTCTTGCATGCTTAAAGCATCTTCATGCTTCCTTAAAATAGAGGCTAAAAGCGTAGGAAAATCATGGCCCCCTGCATCTTTTCCAATTCGATTCGAAACATGGATGTAAATAACCGTCGAAGCATCCTTCTTAGAACTCCCTGAAAAGAAATCTTTGTGTCGTATTTCAAGCATAAAATACAAGAAAAAATCCTTATTTATAGCCATAAACAGTGGCATAGATCATTTAGATTTTTTTTAGAGTAAAGGTTTGCATAAGAAAAACATTTTTGAAAGCAATGAAATAAAATGAAGAATGCGTCATTACGTCGTAGCCACTAAATCAATTTTGCAAATTTGAAAACATATTCGCTAAAAATGCTAAGGATTACGTTGACTGGAAGCATCAATGAAATAACAAACGCAAATCTGCGGCATCTGTCTAAACATAAAAAAATTCCAATATTCTTACCTTCACATGCTAAAAGATTACCAAGCAAAGCAAAATCATCCGATGGCATGGATTGCAATGAAATAACGGTTTTATCAGCATTTACAACTGCACAGCTTGAACTGCTCTGGATAGAGGGTACGGATGAAATTTGCCTTGCAAGTAGCTGTCATATATTTACATGGTAAAATGTAATTACAAACAGTAATAAACAAGGTAAATAATTAGGATAATTTGAGCAAAAAAAATGGTTACCTACCTTTTTGGAATAACTACAACAAGATAGAATTGAACCGGCTTACCTTTGCATTACAAATCCATTCAGAATTAGTTCCAACACTATGAAACGGTCCAGCTCCAGCTCCTAAAAAGTAGTAATCTTTTGCTGTAGAAAACTGACAGAGAGAAGCTAAGTCAGTGAGGCAATAAATCTTATCTTGCTGTGGCTCTGGGAAAAGGTTCGAAATGCCACCTACATCTGTTATGACAAATTTAGGAATTACAGTTTAACACTGCACAAAACGCATGAATTAAAATAGCAAAGAGCAGCATGTTATTGAAAAAATTTGCATTTTTTCATGCCTTACAAACTCAAAGTAATAGAGAATGACGTATCCCAAAAAATGAAGCAAAACGTAACAACAACAGAATTTAACCAAATTATAAAAAAAACAATTGCTAGTCTTAATACATGCAAGTTCTTTGTTAAAAGAAGCATATCCTCTTGAATAAGCCATCACTTTTGCAAGAGAATCAAACTGCATAGTCTCATGGAATCTCCGTGAAATACCATTATAAGTATGAGTAAAAATAATGCAATGAAATACATGCTTTACCAAGAATAGCAGCACTTTTTCCCAAGTGAGAAAACGCCAAGTTATACGGAGCAGCGGTTAAATCTGCAAATAGGAGTACAGGAGCATTAACATGACCTAAGAGCACCAAAAATTTATACAGGTTTATTTTCACATACTAAAGGTAAATAAGGTGTTCCAGTAATGCCTGAGAAGCAAAATGAGCGGCTAAGAAAGAAGTGAAAGCAATTTTGAAACAAAGTGAATAATTTCTGAAAAATCCTCTCGATATTTGTTAACGAGGTCACTACATATCAGTTTAGTAAAAAACTTGTGCTTGAATAGGTGTACACTTCTCAACAAAATCCAGAATAATTTGTTTCCATTTGTATTTGATAATGCCCAAAACACAAAAGTACAAACCAAAGAACATTTTTCGGTTATGTGCAGCGCACTATGAAGAACAAGGCAAGAAAATGAATTTGTATTGCGATATTGCTTCTCATAATATAAGCTATTCGTATCGCACTCATAGACAAATTCATTTCACTGTTGCATTTTTTAAAAATGCCATACAACTTAAAGTATGGCATCACATATTTAAGGTCAGTATGTACTGTTTCAAATTGTATCGCAATGGGAAGTGCCTTCATTTCTGTTTCTATACATACAGAGCAATGCAATGCCAATGAAATCTCACTTATACATATCAACTAATCTTTTGCTTCTAAAACTTCTTTTTTGCAAAACGTTTGCGTACGCCATTACTAACCTGGACATTGCAATACTGCTATCTCAGTCTTGTGGTAATAAAATGGTAAGGCTGAACGAAGCACATCAGCAATAGCAATTGCAGAAGGAGCATTTTTCAACACTGTCTTCTCGACAGAATAGCAGGTTTGCTGGGGCGAATTTATGGGATGCTCCATAGGGATTGTTGAGCATACTAACTGGATCCTAAAAATTCATATTTTTGCAAGAAAATAGTAGTTGGCCTGTGGATTACTCTTTTTGATTGCACAACGACATTGCATTCATGAGTTATGACTTAAAAGTTGCTTTCGACAATTTGAAGCTGTCATGCAAGAAAGGGGTAAAGCATTGAATGAAGTAAAAAGTATAAACTTTTTTGTGAAAAAAACCTTGACTGCTTTGGTTTATTACCCAAAAGAAAATTTCAGAATTTGATTGCACTGTGTGGTATCCTAAATGAACTGTGGAGCAAAAGTTGCAGCATGAAAATGCTGGTTGCCTTAGATAAGAAACGAACAGGGTTCCAAATATTCAGCAATACGAGTCATAATCGATAGAAGGTATATAACTTTTTAATCGAAGAAAATTTTTGCAAAACACACAGAACGAATCCTTCTTTGGAAGAATGTTTACTTGATTACTGGAAAGAATTATAAGAATTTATTACATGTTGCGCTTTTTTTTTTCTCATTATCTAATAAATGTTCCCGAGTCTTTGATGTAGTAGTACTTTACAACGTGCTCGATATCGAAAATCAATGAAATTTTGTCTGATGCCGCAAGATTAGTTGTCATTTGTCCTACATCTATTAGATTTAAGCAGTTAAGTAAAACGTGGTATGGAATTTAAATTGATACAGCATGCTGATAAATGCAGCGTATGCTGGATAAACAACAGTTTTATCATATACGCAAGAAAAATAGGAAGGTGCAAGCCACAAATATTGCATCTTCTACTCATCAAGCTTTTTGTTTGTGAGGTAGCATCATTGTATGTCTTTTATGGCGTATTCTTCCAGCTTGATTAGTATGAGCCTGCTACAAAGGAATGAATTTCATTGCTGCGGTATCCCTTCACTTTACCAAGAAAATTCGAAGCATATTAAATTCCTCTACATTACTCAGCTTACTCCAACTGAAATAACTAGGTTGCTTATAAACTATTCCGAAGAATCGCAGAACATTTTAAGGAAGTTCAATTTATTTTTGGAATAATACGTTTTTCTTAGGCAAATTGGAATTTTGCAAGGAAATTAGCTGAGACTGACGACACAGTAGAGGGGTTGCTTTCACAGGTTGTTCATGAATTTTAAAAGGCAAGTTTTGAAAAACGTTGCTCAGCCAAGATAGCTAGCAAAATATATCAATCATGAGAAATGGAAAATTGAGCAGGCTTAGATTTTTTGCAATACCGGCGTAAAATGCATCATTCTCTAGTTGTATGAAAATTCAAATCACTATGATTTGCTATTATTCACTTCACAAATTAACTAGCTCCAAACACCGTTTAAAAAGCATAATTCGATGTTTGCAGTAATAGCGATATCGAGTCTATGGCAGTCGCAAACCAGTTCTACTGGCAACAACAAAATGACAAGTATCTTCTAAATTGCACCATTGAAATTGGAGATATACTGAAATTCTCTTTCATCCCTATGGAACTTGCAATACAGCTCAAGTGCATCAAGTTTTTTACACTGAATTTACTTTTACGCTTGGCGGTTGCGATACATTCCTCTATGACAGCGACTAGACAGGATCAGTGCCTATGCCAAAGTAATCTTTTGTAACGAGTGTTTAAAAAGTGAAGTGCTATTTACTTTCAAAAATTCCTCTAAAACTAGCCATCATGCATTTCTATAATTGCCACTTTTTGTAATGTTTAAACATTCGGAATTTTCAAGTCTATTCGCTAACATTTCTCAAGATTGATTAAAAGTAAAAATGAATGGGGGGATATTTCTTTGGTTTTACCATACCTTTTGCGGAAGGCTACCGCTCTAAATGTGTCTATTATAAAGGGAAATTGGCAAAAATCGCTACATTCGCAATTATTTTTGCCTAGTCTTAGTAGTATGTCTCCTTCCTCAGGAGAAATGAGCAAAGAAATTCCTCTCTCAGGGTCAGATCCTCGTTCGAGTAGATTTTTTCAACCTGTTAGTGCTCTCTCCAGTCCATTGAATGACGTACCCTGGGAGGAGCCCTCATCTTCATCTGTCAGCTTTACCGAAGCGTCTACCCCGCATCTTCCTACCTCCAGCTTTTCGCAATTCATGAAAACTTACGATGAGGGATTGAATAAATCTTTAAATGGTAATCATGAAGCTTACTCAAACATAGTATCCGCCCTAGAGTCAAACGAGCGTCTTGCTGCCTTTCCACCACCCTCATACCATTCTGTGATTGAATCAGCTGTGCAAACTGAACCCATCATTGTCGTAGATGTAGGAAGTCTCAATGTCCGGTTTGGCATTTCTCCACGAGGATGTTTGGTATGTTGTTACTTTATTAAATGGTATTATTTGTATGAATTTTTTTTAATAAAAATGAAGGGGCATAAAATAGCATAACCACCGAATATATAATTTATTTAATAATATGTATGCAAAAATAAGAGCTGCATTACTCTTGTAACATAACAAGGCAAACGCGCTACCTGTTTTGCATCAATGTAACGTAGGTGAGAATAATATTGAATTAAATGCACTTTATAATTATAAGATGTGAAAAATGATTCGCAGGATGTGCATTCATGGAAAGTTTAACCTTACAGAAAAAAGTGCTGCTTTAGTGTTACATGCATCCATGAAGTTATGATTCCTTTAAAAATATCACCTCTTACTCTCTCACACGGATGCGTTAATAATTAGCTGTTTGTACGGATAATAGTACACTTCAATTTTTGTTGGGTATAGGCAAATGAATATTCTCTCATTACTCCTCAAAATGTCCTACAACCTTGGGAGAATATTGGTAAGCAGATTATAATGGAGTAAATGAAATTTTGCTCCGACAAATTATTTTTAAAGTATGCGCATAGTTATGCATTTGTATATATTTCAATTTGGAGTATGACTTTCCTTTCTTTTCGTTATTCTTGGGATAGTTTGGATGAATGGACTATTCTGTTCTTAACTTTTAACATTTCGAAATCAATAATCAATAGATGGATTGGATCTACAAACTCTTTATATAAAATCCCCATTAAATAAACCAGAGTCTATTTATTCAAACATCGTCCTATTTGCTCATTTTTGGAGTTTAGCATCCTGAAAAAGTTTTACTTATATCTGTATTGAGTTTCTTCAAATATTCTCCTCTATATAGAAACGCAATTTCTATCGCATTCTTTCCTTAATAATTTTTGTTTTTTTCATATGTGGTATTTTCAATTATGATGGCATACAGATTCAGCATCTCTGCCCATACAGAGTGGAGTAATAGTTAATTGGAACGCAGTGGAAGAAATGTTTGCTGATGCAGTGACAACCAAATTTCCGTAAGTTGTAGCAAAAAAGTTTAATATTACTTTATGTATAGGAATTAAACGGCAACAGAAACAAAATCATCATTTTTATTTTTCTGGCAAACCCGTGTGAAATCATTCTATGCATGTGTGCAATCCCTTTATAACGATTGTAATTATTCAGTACAGAAGCATAACGTTGTGGTTGTGTGAATTTCATATAATTTGTATAGTGTATGTACTCTCTAATCTAAAATTGAGGATGAAACGATCAAAAATACTCTTTGAAAACCGAGGAAGTCGAGATTTTAGCATTTTCTCTACAAGATTTCGTTGCATTTTTCCTGTTTCTTTTTTGCTATACGTCTTCTGTCAAATGTGATAAAATGCTGAGATTTAAAGTTTTTTTCAAATTGGAATCTACAAAGAACACTGGCCATCTCAATTTGTTTTGTAGTGAGAACGTGGCATTCTTTCCAACTTTTTTTTTGCAAGACCCTTCCTGTTCATCTTTTCCTATCTTTATTGCGGTAGAAACTTTCTTTGTACCTGATCAAGGTTGAAGGAAATCATTGATTTTTGTGTGCTTAAACTGCCACCGTGGTTTCTTTTACCAAAACTGATTCTTAATTTAGACTCCATGCTTCTATTTTTTTTTCAAAAAACTATTTTTTTTACTTTCTGTAGCGTCATGTGAGCTTTGCCTCCATTGGATGTCGTTTCTATCTTTTTTGTTTTATTTCCTGATTTTATAAACTCCTTGTATTAAATTGTTTATGAAATAACTTTTAATCAACATTTGTAATACCCCTCCTTCTTTGTTTCGTTAGACTGGAGTATTCGAATTACAGTTACTTGCTATGCGAATCGCAGATGAGTCCACCTAAGCAATTTATCGAATATGGAGAAATGCTATTTGAAGTATTTGATGCTCAAGCCATATGTTTTAAAGATCCTGTAAGGAGAGACGTGTTATTTTATACCGTCAATTTTCTACGGAGAGTAAAATATTTGGAATTCTTGTTTCTACACCGAATTGTCTACTAACTAATGCTATATTTTTAAGGTGGCTGACCCCTTTGTTGCATAAAATCTTCCAATAGTGCACTATATATCGTCGATTCAAGATATTTCACACCAACGAAAAGTGATGCTACATTGTGTGTACTCTGTAAATGCTCTCGGTATGTCTCTCTAGGATTACTAGCATCCCTCTTTACTAGCATGCTTTGAATACTGCCAGTCAGAAACCTTTTCAGCCTCTCCTACAACATTCATTTGCAGGTTGCATATGCGTATGGGTGTAGTCGCTTCTGGGTTTGATTATTGTAAATTTTTTTCGTGATTTTGCTGTAATCTGAAACTATTTATGTGTGACGATGATATTCAACATCTTTAAGTCGTCTATGTGTGTCACAGGAAACTCTTGTGGCCTTATTAGCTATGAAAAACATGAAAGAGCTCAAAAATTTAACTGCTATCCTTGTTGATATGGGTACGTTTTTTAGATTGAATTCAAACTCACAAATCGTGGCATAAAAAGATTAATTTTAATCACAGAAGGTGCACACGTTATTTGTTAGCTATCATTTTGTTGATAATCTTTAGGGTATATTTCTTCTTTTTTTACTACTTTTGAATGACAATGTGTGTTCAAATGTAATTTTTTTTCATGATTGTACTTTTCTTTTTTGCATAGAACATCCTTTTGTATTTCTTAGGTTTAGAAAAAAACAGAATGCCTATTATTTTATATACATTTTTACATTCTACTGAAACAAGGACTCTAATGTTTCTGTCAAAATGTTAATTTGGAGTGTGAAGGGTTGCAAAATTTCTTTACAGGGGCTTCCCTCACAAGAATTATGCCCATAGTTTCTGGTATCCTTCTAACCGATTTAAGTGTGTGTTTGAATCTTGGAGGTCGTGATATAGACCAGCTCATTTTTCAGCAATGGCAAGAGAGGCCAGTACCGTCTAAACAAACTTCTACCTCCTTGGTTAGTTCTATCTCCTGTTTTAGACTCTACAATCTTCAATGAACCTAGGTTGCATTTACTTTATACAAATAAACTGTTTTTCCAGCTAGTTGAGTATACCATTTCATTTTTAGACACTCTTTTTATGGATACTTCCTTTGATCGTTTCCATTTTCTCTACAAAACAAATACTCAATGGATCCATCGAAACTCGTACTATTTCCTTTTTTAAAATAAAGGGATCTTTACATTCTAAGGGAGATAAGGCGATAGCACTCTTTATTAGGGGATACTGAAGGGTGAGAAAACTCTGTATAAACGATGCCATTCATTGTATTTTTTAGAGAGGGTGTGTTTGGTAGCTATATTCTTTATGAAAGTATATCCATGCTTTAATACAATACGAATGTATTTCGTTTCTTTTTTCATCGCCTTGTTTTAAAATTCTTGGGTCACTTCTCCTCTATTTACTGTAAATATCTTTCAATCTGGTTTTGAAAATTGCAGTGAAAAGTGCGTCATCATCGCATACACTGTTTTGCAATTTTATTTCTACTGTCTGCATTTCTTGGCTTAAAACCCTCCATTAGGATATCCTCTTTTATATTTAACTTATTTTTTGTTTATTTCCAGAATGCAGCTCGAAAAGAAAAAGAAACTTTGGCAAGAGTAGCTGAAAGCAGCGAAGATTTTCGCATGGAATCCTGTGTGCCCATTAGGAGCACTGGTTTCAATGACTGTATGATGGCCACTATTAGAGTTGCATTTATAGAGGAAACAGAGTATAGTTTGATGGAGGTTTAGAGGTGTAAGGACAGCTCATGCAAGGTTTTTCATGAGAAAGGCTACCGCCCTAATTTGAGCATTGTAATTTGTGTATTTGGCATGCCTTCCTAGCAGGGGTAGCCATAAAAAATGCGTTTGTAATAATTTTTTAAAGAATAAAAAAATGGGATTTAGTGATAGTTTTCATTCCTTTAAAAACATTCAGTGAATATGGTAAATCACGCCTACGCTGGAGCAACTGGGAACCCCTTATCGGTCTCACATGTAGCAGCCCCTGAGATTTTTTTCAATAGTAGCTTGCAGCCTGCTTCCACTCGCATCCATGTAAGTTGGGTGTGGCTGTACTGTTGTGCCTCAGTTCGATGCCTGTAGTCCCCTTTTAGACTGTAATTTCTTCTTATTTTCGTGTAGTATTTTCTTTACTACTTCGAAATTCGCTTTAGTGATGATCCGGAGATGGGCTGAAAGCACTCTACCACCTGCTGATTTGATGTTTTTGTAAACATTTTGAGGCCGAGACTGTAAAAGAATTTAGAAATTTGATTTTCAGTGGGCATTTGCTAAGCACAGTGAGAGGAAAAGTTAAATTGGCAACTCCGTTGCCGGATTACTTTTTCGTCAGAAATGCTATGATTTTTGTACTGTTTAGCGTGTAATTTGATGATGATAACTATCTTCAACAGCAAGGCTGAAAGAGTTTAGAGATAAAATCACAGCATTTATTACGCATCACTCATTTGAGCTTCTCATACTATGCATTGTTTGCATTTACGTGTAGAAAATATCTTCTATCCGGTGCGATCGTAGGACTTTACCGCATATTATTTTTGATATAATACAAAGATGCCCTATTGATTTCCGCCGGTTAGAGTCTATCTTTACTCGTTTCTATAAATGGGTATATCATGCCATCAAAATTGAGCACTATTCGCGTATCTTGGCACGTTTTGTGAATCATCCATGGGCTTGTTATAGTCTTGCTTCTACTACGGAAATTTATTTAGTTACCACTGTGAAGGGCATCATTAAACTAAGATACGGCAAAAATAATTTTCAAATATAAACATTCAGCCGCATTTAGTAACATTGCCTGATTTTCTTTTACTTTTAACAGTGTGGATGGGGTATCGTCTCTTTGTAAAAGTTTTTTTGCAAGTATTGGATATATCTATAGCTGTAAGGTTATTACTATTGCTGTAGTACTTTCTAGTTTTTTTTAAAATACCTTGTGTATCTTTGTAGAGAAATTTACAATAATCTAATAATCTATGGTGGAACATCCGTTTTACCTGGGATGGTCAGTCGCATCCAGAAAGAAGTACAGGTAAGAAGAGTTCATGCGTAAGTAAGCATTTAGACCGTAAGGAATATAATGGGGGGCATCTCGTTAGTGTTCATGCTTCATTGTAGTGCAATTTTCCAGCCATCTTATCTTTGCGTTTAGGCATGCCTACTTTCTATGGTGCACACTGCAAAGAAGCGGATCAGCGTGACGGCGCGTACAAACCTGACTCGCAATCTGCGAATGTGAGGAATATAGAATTTTCCATGCATGCTAGTGGAAGGATATATTCTACCAGTATGCATATAAGCAATTATTTATATATGGGCTGTCTTACCTTATTTGAATATAGCTATCTGGGAGGCTATCGTTTCATTTCTATTATATTTCTATGCCTAGGCACCGTAAAATTTTGACTGTGCCGTTTTTTTGCAGGAACGCTGCGTGGTCAGGCGGATATCTCTTTGCGCAGCAATCCATGTTTGATGAGCAAAAAATAACAAAAAACGAGGTTAGTTACTATTTTTCATAGCTTGAACTCACTTATCATGAATGCAGCGCCACCTTATTACTTAAAAGCAATTGAAATTGTTTACGTGCCGACATGTTTTTATTTTTGCAGTATGAAGAGCAAGGCAGTCATATACTGGCTTTGATGAGCAAAGTGGAGAGGCTAAAACATTATTTTTTAGAAATGTGAATGCCCACCAGAACAATGCCGCTTCTTTCGGTGCATTCTTCATTTTAGCTGCCCCAATTGCTCATAAATATGTCCTATTTTGCATGTGAAGCAACGATTCTTTTCTTGTACGAATGTTTTTCAAAATACGCCTTCTTTCCCTCACTTTTTAACTTGCGACCTTCAAATCAAATTTTACTATAACTTACTACGGCAATGCTGTATATCCATCGAAATCAACAGCATAGTTACTTAGAATCTACCTACCAGCCTAGTCCATTTTGGGTTGAATGAATCGATATGGCTCTCATTGCCAAAAATGCCTCTACTCTCTCTTACAGGAATAAAATGGCATAGTTTTGTATTTCGCAGCCACAGAACTTGTCCGTTCACAATATGGTTGCTCCCATCAAGATAAGAAGTCGTGAAAGGCGAATTTCATCATTCTACGTAAACAGGGAATCAAATCGTCCTATCCTCCGGGATTTTCAACACAAGTATAAAACTCCTCCAGTAGTATTGCCATTCTCTCATCTATTTTACGTCCTGTAACACACATCGCCGATACCTTGATAAAATACGTCAATGCCATATTTACATTCGATGTGTGCTGTTCAATTACTTATTTGGAAACGATTTTCCACTAAAAGTGCGTTGTTTGTAATCATTTTCGATTCCTATCGAATACCTATTTGTAAGCCGTGCTAATTAAAATGATGATTGTGCGTTCCTTTTCGTTCTTCGATCTCTGATTTTGCAATATAGGACTTAGAATCATTTCATTCGCGTGAAAACGAGCATCACACTATCAGAATAGAATATCTTAGAGCAGAGTTTAAATAATTTCTCAATGTAAAGAGAAGAGACTTAAGAGTTTGAATTAAATTCTGCAATTCCCCAAAGGATTAGAAAAAATACCCTAGAATTTTCCCTCCAGTATGCTTTCTTCGTGCTTCTTCATGGTCCATAATGCCATAAGCTGTTGTTAGGACTAAATGGCCAAATTGGCGACTAGGCAATATATCGGTCGATAACTGCTCTATTCGATCTACCGAGACATCGTATCTATTTCCAGAAAAAAGCAATGAAAAATATAGCTTTACGCGTACACGCCCAAATTTACTATTAGCATAAGTTTTTTCATAAAATGAAGACAAAAATCAAAGTAAATCCTTCCAAATTGGAACAATTAGAGGGTAACAACAATAGACGAAGATGTCATCGATTGGTTCTATATTTCAACGCATCCTTTTCTATCTCAGATAATAGCATTCGAATATAACAGGAAGTTAGAGGACCATGCTGCAACCAAAAATACAATACGTACTCACCTAGGTGAAATAACACCACATTTGTTGATCCTGCCCAAAAGTTCCACAACAATTTTTCCAGCTCTATGATCATCAACAATCTCGAATTCGCCGATATAGCCTTTCTTTTGCATACATAGCAAAAACTTTATCACAACTTTGGATGATGGTCTGACGAGAACTTGCCTCCTTCCTCGCTTTTCAGCATTGCAAATCGTTTTCAAGCAATCCGCCAAAACAGAAACGCGCACCATTTTCTATAAACAATCCATTTTTATCCAAGTATAGAATGAAAATAAGACATTTATCCTTCACGAATTAACAGAAGAAATTAAACTGTAAAGTACCACAGCAATTACGGATATCTATACTAGATGAGAAAAGTATGAGCACCAAGAGAGCAAGCCACCCGACAAAATCGCTAAAAAACAATTCCATAATATCAGGGGAACGCAGATGAACATGCAAATAAACAGGAATTCAATGCAACGTAGAGAACGAAGCTACTTGACAAATGAATTCCACGCATTATTGGTACGAGTAAGATTATCTCCACAGAGATTTATGATACAAGCATTTTATAAAGAAAGGATTGCTATTATTGCGACTATCCATACAATAGAAAACGACAAGGAACAAGAAGTATCTCGACTACAACACTGGTTAATTCTCTAAGTAAGGTATTCTTCATCACCCCGTAAAAAAGAGTTGCAACTTAAGAATGCTTGATGAATTCCACCAAGTTCCAAATAAACAACAAGAGTACATCCCTCTGAGGAATAATCTTTACCTAACTTAGATTGATGTAAGCGAATAAAAATATTCTCGTAAGGAAATAAGTGGGTAGATATTCCGCAGTTCTAAACTTCGTTAGATAAATTAAAAGAATGAATGATACCTCCCTCCAACGTTTAAGAAAAACAGATATAATGCAAGCAACCGGAAGCAAACAGTTAAGCGAGAAGCAGTTTACATAGGTTGGAAAAATCATACCAATACCGTTCAATCAAAAAGACTTATGCATAGAAGGGAGAAATTGAAGAAAGAGAGAAAAAAAGTTCACACTAAAAAATTGTTCTCATCTGTCACTTTCCGAACTACTTTTCCTAAGTAACAGGATTGATGCTGCCTTACCTTCACACAAGGGAAACAATATGATCAAGGCGTTTTCAGATGCAATTGGTTTTATGCAATAAAAACGTAAAAACGTTCGCGCACGAAAGTTGATGATAATTTTAAAAATGGCTAATCTTTCGAAGATATTCAACTGAGCAGATTAACCATACAGAAATTCACCGGGGGGAAAGAAGAATAAACACAAATTAGGTCACACAGGTGTACGAATCGGAGGGGGATTGCAGGAGTGTAAGAAGGATTTCTTCACTTTGAGGGGGACTAAAGGCAGAAGAATGAATGGAAAGTAACGATGTGAATTGAGGTAACGAAGGCATACCAGTTACCCTGCAGTATTGAGCAATTAATTTTTCTATTTTCAATAACGCAACTTCAACAATGCGTACGTAGTTTGATGTACGAACAAGGGTCACTAACCCTTCCCACCTAATCATTGCTAGGGCAGATAGATGAAATGGACCGAATTGTTCTATGGTTGGAGCGCTTCATCATACTGTTTCGATTTGGTGTCACTGCAAAAGGAATCTGTTTGGTGCACAGCGCTAATTAACGTAGAGTCTTCTGCGCTTCTGAAATGATAGCAATATATTAGTAGTATATTGTGAAAGTACAAGGGATTTATGTTAGGGAAATGAAAAATAATACAGAAGTTTGCGAAAATGTGTCTTAACAAATTGGCGTAAAAGTTGCAATTGAGTTTTTTGAGTACGTTCATAAAATGTAGATGTTGATACATATTCCACAATCAAAATTAATATACAGTACGCAAAGTGTCAGATGATAAATTATATTTCTGGTACTCTTTTACAAATTTGGGATCAGCAAGAGTGACAATGTAACAATGGTACCACGATCGCATGGGTCAACCATTCTAATGTATTATTTTATATGATTATAATTATCTTATCCGTATTAAAATTACCTTTTTGTTAATACGTATCTATTCTTCTTAAACTAATTAGGTTAACATTCCGCAGTTTCCCCCAGAATATCACAGTGCACATCAAGTGGTGTAACATGGAGCGATAACACCCAGCAACCGAAATACTGTACTATTCGCCCGTTATTTCCCGCACCGAGAATGCACTTATTTATATACATTGGAGAGGGAGAATGAAGTAGTGGTAATGTAGATTTTCAGATTATTCTTTTGTTCTTTTCTTGTAACGTAGATGAATGAAGGAACGAACGATCCTTCCTATTGTTCTACGTAGTCCCGCAAATAGTAATAAATAGCGTAGAATAAGTTTTATGTTTCATTTTACGAATTAGCGAAAACGTTCTCCTTACTAATTAAATAGAATTAACTTATTTAATATCCTACTGTACGAAAGAACGGTAATCAGCTGAAGTCTATAAAATACGACTGGCAGAACACGACGAATTCTAGTTTCCACAACTCATGAAAAATGCCACGTTCCAGAACTCACTTTGCCGAATTTGCCGCACACCATTTTAAGGAAACTACCGTAAGAAAGCTTCTTACTGCCGTTGACTTCATGGCTTCTGCCGTAGAAATGATTCTATAACTCAAGCAGCGAATCTATTGTGTACTTCCCACAATCCAAGAATTCAATACTCAGTATACTACCAGAAGACTCTCAAACACATTTATCAAGAGAATCGCTTAGCATTTCACCGTGGTACCCCAATTTTATTACGAATGCATCAATTTCACGGTGAAACTGATTAAAGAATATACGTCAAATTAGATAAAAATAAAGAACTTATATCAAAGTATTGCAACGATATCCTTTTAAAAGGATAAGAAATCCGCTTTTAATAAATGTGCCAGTTTTGATAATTTTAATCAATATGAATTATTTGAAATAAGAATCATAACGTGAATCAAACAGAATACATTTTGTTATATTTTTTAAATTATCATAGAAAATGGCTTTAATCAAACTGAATGTAACAAATAAAATTGTAATTGTAATCTAGGATTTTTTTAAAGTAGTATTTTATCCCCTAGATTTGCCAGTCGAGATCTATCGACTCCGGCTACACAATTCTTCTAATTAATAGCGTATTGTTTTTATTTACACTATTAGATTATTGATAGTTTGAGAGCGTGGATATACTTATTTCTATAAATATATCACACTAGGTTCATTCGTTTATCTTTTTATAACCTTCTATCGGGAATAGAATAAGAGTAACGAAAAGCTAGAGCAACTAAGCTCATCAACCTCAGAGTGGTCTTGCTAAAATAATAAACTCGTAACTTACAGGCATCAAAAGCCCAACTCGATTCTCAATCAAAACCTCTATTCACCTTCACTACTACATGTAGTCAACCTATGGGTCTGACATACTCTCCGGTATTATTCGTCTCTCCCTCTGGCTCTGTCGTAACGACTTAACAAGGTAAGGTCTGACTTCTACCCTTATATTAACTACCATGTAATAGGATTGTTACAATTCTTGTGATTTCTTTAATAAGTCTATCTTTTCCTTTCAATTCTGCGATTTGTGCATTGAATAAATATTTTCTTCTTTTGGCTCTTAGTTTCACATTTTAATTTTGAATTTGTATTACTAAATTAGATATATTGCAGGATTTCTCTTACGCATGAGCATAGCATAAAATCTTCCAACTTCTCTTACCTTTTTTGAATCACATTATTTTTAACAAAAGAGATGTTTTAGCTACATTTCGATAGTACATATGTGACAGGGGTAATGTAGCAATGCATTCCTATGCTTGCTCTGCGACACTTTAAACTAATTTTTATCTACATAAATATTTTCCCAAATTAATAAAAGGCCACAACTTGTAATCTCATTAAAGCTATCGCAGCGTATTCGTATATTAAAAAATATAAGTTCTAAATTGCGTATCGTCGCAACTGCTATAAAACAACTTACTCTTCGTCGCTTATTTTTAGAATGCGATGCAATGTTTCCACCCTGACGAGATTTAAATAAAAGCGGGCCAAGGCTTCAATGCATTAGTTTTCTTTTTTTTAATGCAGTGTCCCCGTATGAAAAAGTGTATAATATTATTACTATTATTTTTGTAGTAAGTCTCCTTTGTGCATATAGTGAAAAAAAGTACCATTTTCGGGTCAGACAATATATGGGATGAACTCCGTTCTTAACTTTTATAAATAATTATTTGGTTGGCAAACAGCAAAAAAGAATAAAAAGGTATGATTAACCCCAATTGACAACTATCGACTGGCAAAATGTGACAAATTTTAAGAATTACTACAATAAGATAAGTCACATACAAACTAGGCTGAAGTTCTATGAGTAAACACTGTAACTCGTTTCTATGGTAAACCTGTCACAGAATAAGTCAGTTACCACAAAGGAGCTTTCTGGGAGTATGTGAAGCAGCTGCATATCCCACAGTGCGGGTGACTATGTATGACATTGCACTTTTTATAACACTCTTGGCATTCCGTGGATGTTTTTTGTGGTGGGTGATTCTAGCCATAAAAGAATGAGCGAAGGTGCATCGATCGTGTGACCGCGATAGCGGGAGTTATCACGATCATTTTCATGGTGAAAAAGATTTGTTGAGTACAAAAAATGCCTTCCAAATTTAGACCAATCAGCAATACAAATGAACAAAAAAGTCCGTGAAACAAATTTGGAAGTAAATTCGCTTACTTGGTAACGTTTTGCCATTGCATTATCATTGTGAGCATGTATATAAAGGATTATCCAAACGTCAACGAAGATAGAGTATTTTTTTAATTCTGTACTCACTCTGCACGCCCCCATTTTTCCCATGGGATTCGGCGGCACCATGCTAGCATGAAATTAAAGACATTTGTCCGCCCTTTTGCTTCGCTTCCATTGTAGAGAGTATGGAATTGAACGATCTTATTATGTTGAATTCTTTTTGAAATACTTCGTTACTCATAGAAGTTTTTTTTGAAAAATCGGCTGCTCGTCAATTGAGCTTCAAGAGAGGTTGTTTGAACTCTCGTGCCATGTTTTACTTGAAGTAATCTCCTCTGTTATATTTCGAAATGATCTCATGGAATTTTTCATTTATTACTTTCTTGTGGACATGTTCTTCTGATGAAAAACAGATTAAACTTTAGAAAATACTGAAAAACCTGGGGTACGAATTCTTTCTTGTGAACGAACGAAATTTAATCCAGCATCTCAAACCTACGTTAGGCTCAATTGCAATGTGTTTTTGTAATGATTCTTTCTTGCTGTGATGTTTCTCTCTTGAACTCATGAGGTCATACCTACACTCCCATCATTTTGTTTTCAATTTGTTTTATGAAAAAGCGTACCGTTACATTTCTACTGTTGTCTTAATTGCAGCATGATTAAACAATGATAGAAGTGGTACTAAATGATAGGCTGGGGAAGAAAATCCGGGTTAAGTGTAACGCTGACGATACAATTGGTGATCTCAAGAAGCTCGTTGCAGCACAGACAGGTTTGTGTTTTATCCTTGAATTATTATTTTGGGAGTTGAAAGAGGGAAGCAGAAAACTTACGTTAAGTGTGGTTTCTACAGAGCTAATATTCTTGTATCACTCAAGAAATATTGATAAATTCGTGACAGGATAGCGTAGCTTTATAACTTTTCCTATTTTTACTTGCTCAATGAAAACGCAGAAATTTGAAATATTCAATTTGGAGTATAGCTCTAAAAAATTTATTACAGTGATGAACCATGAATTTACGTTAATTTGATAGACCAAATTATTGATCGCGACGATTAAGAGCATGCAAATGAATTAAAGTTAATAATTTTTGGTGCGTAGGTACTCGACCTGAAAAAATCAGAATTCAGAAATGGTACACAATATATAAAGATCATATAACCTTGGCGGATTATGAGATTCATGATGGCATGGGATTGGAATTATATTACAATTAGAGATTCGTATGGTACTATTTGTCGCAAAATCGGAAAAAAAATTAAAAGTACCCCTTAAAAAGACAAGTTGCAATATATCAGAAAACATTTAACTTCCTCCTAAGTTCACTTTCAATGGATATAAGAATTTTTATAGCTGAGTGTAGAAAACAATGAGCGCTTTATTTTAATTAATGGCGAATTGTGTGCTTCTACTATTTTATTCAGAAACTACACTTCCTTTACGTGTTGTTGCTATACCTTTATTATAAGAAACGTTTCAATTTTTTTTCTGCAAGGATAGGGCTTTTTTATTTTTCCCAGCTGGATAAACTCAATGAAGAGTGTAATGATGCTGTTAATTTTGCCATTTTTTTCCCTATTAATTCATTTTTTTTCATGGAAAACCTTGGCTATCTTTGGAAATTATCTGTGATTCAATATTGAATCTGATAACATGCAGTAGCTTTTTCAATTTTGCTCCGGTACATTCAATGGATACGTAACATTGCATTTTTGTACTTGTTTACTTTGTATTTGAACTAATCGCTGCTTTGAATTCAATCTTTTTTTTATACGATACGATTCAATAATAGAAAATGTTTGATGTAGTCCTGGTCATATTTTGGTTGATTAATTTTTATTTTAAACTCAAATAATGTAAAAATTGTATGATGCAAAGTGTTTCAATTGATTTTCAACAGATCTTTCCATAATAGATATTCCATTGATTTGTTTTCTACATTTTTAAAAAATACAGTAAGCATTTCACTTCATTGAATCCGTTGCACTCCAACGCAAAATGGGCGATATCCTAATTTTCATTTTGTAAGTCCCCATTTTTCTGGAGGTAACGCTTCTTTGGGAATCTTGCATTTAATTGTAATACATCCCTCCTGAATGATTTGTAAATAGAGTCTCGTTTGAAAAATTGATTCAGCTAGTTTGTGATTTGTTGCTATTCTATACTTTATTCCTTGCCAAAACGCGTTCTAAACTAAATCAGATTTCTTTGCTAATACGATTCTTCAGGTAAGTATAGAACTGCAATTTTCATTGCTATGTGCGTTTCGATTGAGTTAGTTTGATTATATATTTGAAGTCAATTTTTACATAACATTTTTGTTGGAAGAAATGTAGCGTCCTAGGTTTTGAGGTTTTAGCTACTTCAGGCATGAAAAAGGTCAAACTAAAGTGATTTACAATGGAAAGCACCTTGAAAAGAATGTGCGCTTCATCTTTTGCAATTCAGTTTCTGATTGGGGGCTGTTCTACAAAATAAGGATAGTTATCATACTTTGATAGTAAGGTTGAGACGATGAAATCTTGCTCATATTTGTAGCCTATAATTTTTCAAGAAATCTCCTATGAAAAGCAGTTATCACTTCAATTACCTTATATCCAATTCCAGTATCTACCTTTTTTAAAAGGCCTTTTAACCGCCGAATGTTTTCATGGAAAAAGATATAATGTTCATGATTTAATTAACTAAGCGTAGATTATAAATTTGATTTGAATTCGTAGTGCGTGAGTCCTCACCTTGAGAAGCGAACTCTACCTAATCTTTGGATTCTTAATACTTGATCACCGTTACAAGCGAACAAGGTACAGCAAAGTTTTATTCTGAACAATTGTGTTTCGCAAGCAGTGTACAATGCTCTGTTTTAATTTTTTTTCCAGTTGTGGAGTTATCTATTAAAGGTAGCTTAAAATTGAATGTTCATTTTTAGTAAGCTTTATCACGAGGGTCACTCATATTTACTGTTTTACGAAAATGTATTTCCTGTTTCGGCGTATTTTTAATATAAAATGAATATTTCTAGCTTGATTCAATCTAAAAGATTAAACCCAAGTAAATTCTAATATGCATTAAGCATCACGTTCTGAAATTTGTTGGTAGCATTATTTTTGTTTCATGAAATATCTTTAAATAGCCATATTCATACCCGCATAGTTCCTTCTACGGTAAAAAAATGTGTAGTACTTTTCTTCAGCAAATCGGTGCCTTCCAAGGTTTTTTTACTGAGCATTCTATTTTAAAGGCTTGTATAGCTTCTATAATTTTTCATCCCCCATCTCACTCTAGAAATTGTTTTGTTGGGAAAGAATATCCGTAAAAGCTGTTTTACTTGATTCTTACTTTGTTCTAGCATCATCCCAGAGAGAAATTGATAAATATTCAAGCACTTACTGCAAGCAAGCTAAAAAATCGAATTAGTTTATTAATGTAATATAATGTATGGTAAGAAAACTCGCTGGGAATCAATTTCATGCTATGTAGCAAATTTTGATGTAGCAGAAGAGATTAAAAGCAACATCACCCTGAAGTTGTTTTCAAATATATCGCGATCTTTTGTGCATGCATGAAAAGGGAATTGAATACACAACCATAGAAATGCATGAAAAATAGATGTAATGCGGGATTGCTCTAAAACTAATTGCCAGGACATGCTGAACTAAGGTTTATCAACTTTTTCTTTGTCTTAAGTTGCTCTGCATCTCTATGCTTGCTCTGTTCAAGGATTTATTTCATTGCTGGAGCTGGGCCGCCTTATTCGATTAAAGTTCATTGCATTGTTAAACTTGTGCTGTTTAGTTCATGTTTGTACTATCAATTGTCTATACGTTGCTTGTTGAGACAGTATTAAATGAGAGCATTATTTTGCTTGCCAATCTTTTAGCTAAACTCTCTATTCAGTAAAATATTTTGAGGTAGAACTAGAGATCCATTCATGGTATTCATCATTGGAGTGCGTTATAGATATTTCGATTTGTAGAAGCAGTAATGTCAAGCTCTTGTAAATTCTATTTACGCTATTCATTATTGCGCTTGAAAATATTTCAGATACCTATTAAATTCTGCTGAGAAGCTTTTCTTCTCCATCATTTTCTGCAAATAGTTGCTCAATTTCTTTTCTTTTAAATAGTAATTCAGATTAATAGGGTACGTAAATTATCTAGATATAAAATCAAATAGTGCCATTGTTTATTCCTGATACTCACGTATGTGAGAAGTAAAAATATTTACTACGGTATTGAAGAGGTTATCTTTATATGATGAAGAGCAATCCTTTTGTAGTTGCTTTGATATGCCATACTTTGTGTATTCATTTGTTTTCTTTCATGTAAAGCTGACTTTTTCCTGAAGCATTTCGCATTACTGATCAACATATTACCGACCCACATGTGTAAGCTCTATTTGATTCTTCATCCCTCTTTTTTATTTTTATTTTAAAATGTACCCTATTATCTTTTTAAAAAATTTCAGCCTCCAATATTAATGACGGCGAGCTCTCTCCCTGGAAGTAATCTGTTGCTTAAAGCTGCTCGTATAGGGTTAGCAACGGTTGTTTTGAAGGCAAATTTATCACGATCACGTGTATTGTCTGACTATTTTAAAACAACTTTTCCCACAATGATGAGTACGGTCTCGATACATTTCACTATGTCTATTACAAGTTAAAATATTCCATTACTACAAGTATGATAAGTATCTTATAATGGACAAAAGAACAAAACAGTACTTTCCACATTTCTTGTTAAGTTGAATGCCACGATAACCTTGTTTGCGGTATAAAATTGGGATTTATTCAGGTAATAATATCACGCTTTTCTTTTTATCGAATTGAGTTTCCAAGTCTTGTCTTATTATTTTATAGCGCAACGATTGAATTGGCAAGCAATAAAGTAACTAGTTTTGCCTTTTTGAGAAGATTACTTCAATTTCTGCTTAAGCTAGGTTATTGTTCATTTGCTTGTAATTTGCTGTCTCTTTCACCTACTATGAATTCAATGCTGGGCATTGCTCATATATGGTTTGTAAATTTCAATCAAGAAAGATACAATGATTGCAAACGGCTTCTTTCTAAGCATTTCAATGTTATATTTGACTGTGGCAAGCCTTTTACGAGGAAGAATTCCATTTTATCAGTAGCAAAGGTGATTTTGTTTATTTTTTCTCTGCTACTTTTGGGAAATTCACAAAGGAAATAATTCGGCTTAATACCTTTTTTGTGTAAACGAATATCCTTCATTGTTTCTTTATAGAGTGGTTTCTTGTATTTTTGTATTCCTATAGCAATGAAATGATACTCTTTTTTACTTAAATAATTTACTTTACATATATCTCTTTGAATTATTGTGGATGAACAAAGCATTACATTTCGTCGTTACAACATGCCTGATTACGTGAAAAAATTTCCAATTAATTAGAAAGTAATTAAACTCAATTGATTTCCCGACGATATTGAATATTTTATCATATGGAAAAGAGTAAATCATTCCCTTATTTGGAAAGATTACCAAACCTAATTATTAAACCAATTGCCCCATGCTGATGGAACAAAAGCTAACCCAGATTTTTTCAGAAAAAGAATATAATTGAGCTTCAGCTGTTGAAAGTTGTATATATCTTACAGTGTAATGCACAATCCTTGTCATGGTAGAGCAGATAGTGAGAAAACCGAATCGAAGAGTAATATTTCTCTACTATCGTCTATCTAAGTTTAGTATTTTAAGGTAAATTATCTTGGTAGCAGTGTGTGCTGCGAAGAAGAGTGCAGCGCTTGGTAATACATATTCTGCTACCGCATTCTACAAATTTATTTTTAGTGTGAAAGTAGCACATTCCATTGCAGTTAACGTTTCTCTTTACAACAATTAACTGTATCATTTCTCATTTCGTATTAAGAATAAAAATGTTTTACTATTTTCTAACGGCGCGTTTCCACTTAGATGCATCTATAAATCGTGTTACAGGATCAAATATTTTTGGTGAACGAAAGCTAGCTGCCATAAAATCATGTGATAGTGGCCTTTGAAATTGCTGCGCTATACTCTGAGGAGATGGAGGACTAACTCTCATTTTTTCCGTAGAAACAGTAACGTTGTATTTCATGCTATTTTCTCTTTTCTGTTCCAGAGGTGTGGTGGATCTGTTGGTTACTGCAAGAATAATCAGCCAAGAAAGTGCAACATGAACATTAGAGGAGCAAGATCGAAGTATGAACAGTTCGAGTTTACCGTTAATTACTGCCTGACGATTAGTATAACCACTCTGCTCGGGAATTATAAGCTGTTCGCTCGCGCCTTGCCCTTTACTAGCGGGAGTAGCACCGAAATTGCCATGCTGCAAGGAGTCTATCACGATCGCAGCGGTGACATTACTATATTCATTTTGAGATAAAAAGCCAACTTCACTACTTTCTGCTTGCCTTTTCCTGACATTGTCAACCTGGGTATAGCCGCTAGCAATAGGGATATACTCTGCAGGAGGTGGCTGCCCCGGCTTGTTTGCTAATTTATCCGCCTCTGCCACAGCAAAGTGACATATTCTCAGCATTGGCAATAAAACAAGAGTTGCGTGCATTTAAATGCCCTTCTGATACCATTACTGTTTTTAAAGTTTTGTGCTTGGGGTAGAATGTTTAAAAAAAATTTCGACTTAAATGAAACAAAAACTAAGTCTTTTTTTTTTATTATCATCCATTGAATCCACTTCACATTCGCTTTCGTTTTGCAATTCTTACCTTTTTCAGAATTATGAGTTAATGGAGGTTTAGCTGTTGACTGTATTTTTGGAATTCTTTCGTAGTTGTGCGGGTTAACCTCGAAGCCTCTACCACGAATTTCAATTTTTTCGCAGTTATTCTGTTTCTCACAATAACTGGATTCTTCCCCATGTAGAAAATTGAATATAATTTTCTTATAAAAATTGATGCGAGATTGCACCGCAGTGACGAGTAGTGCCAAAGCAGAAGTTTCCAAGTAAAATAGCAGCAAAGACAAAACCACCAGTATAATATAGTATTGCCAGCTGATTGTCGTCGCCGTGCTACGTCCATTCATGTAATCCATGTACTTCAGTGCAAACCTAAGCCATGCCTTCCATTCAAGCGAACTCGGAATTGCTGGTGGAGATAAGGGTAATATTTCTAAAAGAACAAACAAATTTTCAAGTGTTTTTATCTATCTACGTCTATTGCTAGTCTCACAAAACTTCAGCAGCATGCAGAAGTGCGGAGAAAAGTTTGCACATTCAATGAGCATGCAAAGACTGAAATGCGGCTGTTCATTTCCCAGGTGTATATTTGACTTATTGGAAAGATTTACGTTTTATCATTGAAAAAGCTGTCCATAGAGCAAGGCTTCCCATTATCGCGCTCAGCATCCCACCCTGTAATAACGCTTAGCCAATATGTGAAAAAGTATGAAAGACTTTGCATACAGAGTAAGGGAATATGCAGTTAATCGCTTGTAGCTTCCCTTAAATTGCCAACTTCTTTTTGTAAAACGAAAGGAAACAACTATGTGCTAAAAAACCTCTCTGCAGCGAAAGCTAAAGCAATCAGGTTTTCCATGGCGTTAAATAGTAGGTAAAGCTTGCTCATTCTAGTTCGATCAAAGTATTATTTAATCTAACCAGCATTCTGCATCAATAGGAGCCAAAGGTTCTAGGAAGGGAATCAACACTATGAAAGGGCAGTAAATGTGCTGGGCAATGGGGTTGTGTTCTTTGCCGAATACCTTTCGATCAGCCAAGAAAAAAGAGTGCTGCGCGTACGCAGTTTTCAAAACGAGCATGCTAAAATTTACTTTTAAAAGTATTTCCTCTGCTTCACAATATAGTAGAACTTATTCGTAATTTTTGGAGAAAGTTGGAACGAAATTGGACTAGGAAATGCACAGAATACAACTGACTAACGTCAGTGGAGTGCTGGAACAAATGTCGAATGCAATAGAGGAAGAAAAAATTCAATCATCCTTCAAAATCTTGCGAACGGAAAAGATATCATTTTAAAAGCTGACATAACCGTAAATGTTAGTGATTTGGTCTCACGTCCTGCGACCTATGGAAATCTCTGTAATTTTTATCCGCATAAAAATACCTGTTTGAAGAGTGATAATAAAAGAGTTCGTTTTCCTAGTTTTGAAAGGCCGTGATTTGTCTATGCTGGGCATCTGCAATGCTGTATGTAGATCACCCATACTCATTATTCGAGTCGCATCCCTTTGATATTCTAGTTTTCCGCCCGTAAAATAAAAGGCAACCCACTCTTCCTTATTGAGAAAATTCAATGCCATGCGGAACTCAACTTTCTCACTTATTTTGTAGGTACGTGTAAAGGCACTTTATCCTGGCAAATTCAAAGTAAAAATGGTTTCGTTACTTTTTTGACAAAAAGGCGAAGCAAAAATTTAGGCACAGCTCATCGATTTTGTTAAACCAAATACACTTTGCAAACTTTTTAGCCTTTGCATACTTGCTATTTAGCATGAGAGCAGCTCATGAATAGATATCCATGATTTGATTCAAAAGAACCTTTTGTTCATAGGTGATGATAAAATAAAAATTACGTATTTCTTGCGCATTTAACAATTAGGTTGCATCTGAGCATCGTAACTTTTGTAAAGTATTTTTAGCTGATTCTAAGAAAAATTCTGCAAGGTCTTTCTGTCTTCTACCGATTGTATTATTTTTTTGTATGCCCTATGAGCCTATCTTTGGTTTTAGTTGCAAAGAGCATGAGAATTTCAATATTTGGGAGAGCAAAGAAGTTGTTAAAACGAACAAAATCTCATTCCAGAAAATAATCCCAAAATAAGTAATTACTAAGCTTATTTGTGCGGGAAAAAGCGTTCCCATGTACCACAAAAATATTTGTTTGAATTTATTCAAATTAACAAAAATGTACCCATTATAGAAAGATGCTGCACTTGTACCAAATGGACCTGTCAAAATTTTTTCAATTGCAGAAGTCAATTCGTAAAATTGAACTTCAAAAATTCTAGATAGAAATTAAAGTACGTGAGCAGTTAACAACAGCATCTGAAATATTCATGGACTCGAATCAGCAAAAAACAAATTATCTTGCAACTGTGAAACAATGTATTTAATCTATACACTTCACTGTTCCTGGAAAATCGTACGTGAATTGATATAACCATTTTAATCCTTGGTTAAAAAATTTGTCGTTTCCCCCTGATCACTTCCTATTCGTGGTTTCCTTTTAATAAAAAAACGGTTAGTCAATCAATCAAAAATATTTTGTCTGAGCCCTTTCAAGTCGTTGCTTGCTGGAAGAAGCAACAGCATAGAGATCTTTGTCCTACATTATTATCAAGCGACCCATCTATAATAGCGTGCATTGAAGTAACGCTTACTTTTACATTTATAGGTTTACACCAGCAAAAGATAAATCGCATCAGCATGAAATGAACAAGTAGCCAGAAGAGTATCATTTACTGTATATTACTACAAATTTAAATACACCTTATGCTGACATTTTATGTATCACATACTGCATGATATTCCGTAAAATGAACATCAGACTAAAGTTGCGAGAGCGCGAACCTTTATATACCTCTTCTTCCTTAAAGTATTGATCATCTATCACAATTTCTTTAATTTCCATTGAAAATTATGTTCAATAAGCATTTTCATTGTGCTATCATACCAACTACTCTAATCCAGTTCGTGTTAAAAAGCGAATGCTTTATGTATCCCAAGGGAAGCGTTTGTTTAGGGGATTACAATATTGTAAATGTGAGGATTTTTGACGATAACATATATACGAACAAGCTGGGAGATGCCTGGTACAATTACATGCTGATTTCTACATAACTGTAATGGGAGCAATACATCTCAACCTGTATCATTTTGATGAATTTCCAAAAGGTACGTTTGACTATGTAACTACAGCTCGATCGACAATCAGTAAGGGGAACTTCCTCGATCACTCCAGTATCTAGTGCTGTGGAGTAACAAATAATTCCGCATGTTCGTGTTAAGCTGTATTATTGCAGTGAATATTTATTTTTTAAGACACGACCTGTTCGCCAGTGAATGCCTTTTCATTTTCTAAAAGGAATTTTCCTCATCGTTTTAGGTCTTACTTGCAAATGGGCTACTAAATTTTGATGGAAAGGCGACTTTTGAAATTCACACAAGTTTTGATGGAATAATTTTCATCGCGGTATTTATGTGCGCTCATGCCTAACTAAGGAGTGCCTTAGACGCATTTAATGGTAAGCATTACTTCCCAGCGAGAGCGAGCTTCGATTCAATGAATCCCAAATCGCATACAATTTCTAGCAACCCGTAATTTATCTGTCTTGAACTTCTTGCGCGGTAGGAGATACGGGAGTTCAGGCATGTTGAAAAAAAACCCGATTAAATGAAGCGACATTTCCAGTCTGTTGTAAACGCATTCCTTCCTTTTTAAAGAGAAGTGGATACTTTTCCATTTTCGCACAAAATATCCGTGTGAAACATTGAGTTGATTGTATTTTGCAAACATCAAGTATCACCAAACGGGGAAACGTCAAGAGTTTTTCTACATCTTTACGGATACAAACGCGTCTTACATTCTTTTTTATGGAACAGTACTTCAATTTTACGAGTTTATTTAAACATGTTAAATCTGGCGAGCCAAAATTGCAACCATTTTTCGTACATTTTCGTTTTAGTCGCGAAATTTCTCTTTAGTGGTCGCAGATTCTTGACAGGCCGCGTTGTAGTGTAATAAGCTTTTTACTCCCAGTTTTTCTACGCAGCACGCATGATTAAATCTCATATAAAATGCGAATATGACTATAAATTTTCAGGTAGCAGGTAATGTTCGTTTTTTAGAGTATAGTAGGATTGAAAAATATTTCGAATTTACACTTATCTCCTCAAAGAAAATAAACTTGAGGGCCAGGAAGGTTGCGTTTAGAAATCGCAATTAAGATCTCTTATTAAAAATGGAAACGACATATGGGAATGCCTACACTGAAACGTACAAGATTATTCTGGTTGGTGATACGCATGTCGGCAAAACTCACATACTCAATCGATACGTCAAAGGTACATTACCAGAGAATCCCACTGCAACAGTAGGTGTTGAATTTGCAACCCGGGTTGTTCCGCTAGCGGTCGGTGGGACAGTTAAAGCACAGGTAGGCATCACAAAGTGGATAGATGTTTTCTAGTTTTGTTGCTGTCAGAATTGAAAGTGATTATAGTTTTATCTGCACGATTTAATAGCAGCCGGAACCAATAACGAAATCATGCTTTCTTTTTTTAATAATTCTAGTCCATTATATTTTTTACTGTCTGCTTAATGTATCACAGAATAGCTACACGTCTTAGCTCTTTTATATTTTGGGAAAATATCGGAATAGGCTAAAGCATAGAACGCAATCCATAAGGGGGCACATAGTTCGAAGTGTATTTTTTATTTTTTTCTGATATAATTCATTTGCAGATATGGGATACTGCTGGCCAGGAGCGTTATAAGAGCGTAACTAGTGCACACTACAGACGGGCAGCGGGAGCTCTTTTGATTTATGATATCACCGTTAAATCAAGTTTCTTAAATGCGTCACGATGGTTGGACGATATGCGGCTTGTTGTAGACCCAGACATTGTTGTAATGCTAGTTGGAAACAAATTAGATCTGGTAGAAAACAATCCAGAAACTCGCGCGGTTCGTTTACACTTGAAAGTTGTTAGATTTTTGCTTCTTACCTATAGTACTCCTCTCTCCATGGAGGTTTTAAAACTGCGTATGACTGGAAAAACCACTGTAAAACTGGTAATATTCTTACCTTTGCTATGCTTACTATAATGCAAACGACAGGAAGGATAGGGTAACTGTTGCATTACCACCGGATACAGTGTCAACATGTCTTTAAAAATAAGTTCTGAAGGTGCTTGTTTTGCGCATTTAGTGCTTAGTTTACTATTATTCTAGGTTAAAAATGAACATTTGTGTGCAAAATTACGTGCTTCAATCAGGTTCCTACAAAAACAGCAAAGCAGTACGCAGATAGCGAAAACTTATTCTTTTGTGAATCAAGTGCAGTTTCCAACGTTAACATTAAGCATATCTTCGAGGAGCTACTTCAACTGGTATACAATTCTCGAACACGATGTAGGATGAGTGATAGTTACGACTCGGGCAATGTCACCGCACGTTGGGCAGAAAACAGAACTGGAATCCAATTGTCCAATAAGGTCCACGGTAAGTCAGTAGGACCTGATCCAACTGCGCAGAATGGAGACTCCTTACGATCTCTGAACTGTTGTTCAATATAATAATAAAAATATGCAGTAGAATATCTTCCAGTTGAATATTTTTTACAGAAGGAAAAAGTGTGAAATAAATAGTAGAGATTGCCTGCGTAAGAAACTTTGCTTGCTTACGCCATTTAGATTTAGCGAATTTCTAAGGAGTCACAGTAACCTCAATTTTAAAGGTAATATCTTAGAAAGTAGCGTTTCTAAAAAAACTAAACAAGCGTAATAGGGTGACAGGGCTCTCAATTAGCAATGAGATGCTTTTGTCTTTCATTCTGAAAAACATTTTTTTGGGGATAAAGTAATCCAGCACATTTCAAATCATTTGAAATAAACTTTGGCTGGTAAATCAATCTGTTGTCATCGTCAACGCGGGGAAACTGATACGGTATAAAGTTATGTTACGCTGTAACCTCCACCCAACACTTAAGGCATCTATGTTTTTTAATTATATTTGTATATTCTCCATGACGAGAATTGGCAACGTTTGCGTCACTGTACACCAAGATTGAGTGTCCAGGGAAAAGATAAGTTCACTTCCATTTTACAATCAAGCAATGCTCTAGGACGGATAAATTAACTGCTACGCATGTGAAAATATTTAGACCTGCTCGTGAATCCAAAAAAATTCCTTTTTTTAAATTGAAATATTTATTAATCAAATGTTTCTGCACTATGATTGCTTATTTTCTGCTGTATCCGCTTTCACCCCTGCGTAGATAGTTTCTTCAATTACAATCAGCAGCTGATAATACTTTTAGCAAGATCATCAGCTAACCTAGCTAATTTGGAGATGAGCTTGTTGGTGTTTACACCCTAATATGTCTCAGATAGCAATTATTGGGAAACCGCTCTACATTTTTTGAACTGACCATAATCCCCCATAGCCTTCATAAAACAAATTATTCCATGATGTTTGTGTGATAATTTCGAATAAACTATAATATGATTAACCAAAATAGAACCAAATTTAAAAAACTACATATCCAAATTATGAGCAATGCGTACCACGACTGTAATTGATGCAATCGAGTTTAATCTGAGTTTTCATGCAAAAAATAACTTATTATCTACTACAAAGAATAAATTCACTACATGCTTACCATAAACGAAAATGTCGAACAAAAATATCCTTCACGCCTAAGAACAGGAAAAATATCAATCATTAAAAAAAAGGAACGAAGAAAAGAACTAACTAAAATAAAAAATATATATATCCCCAATCGCAATCGTTCGTCTATATTATTTTCCCCCCCACATCTAAGTCTCATCCTACTTCTACCAGTTTTGTCGAAAGTGCTTGGGAAAATAATTGGCGCAAATCGTGTGTCAATTATATGTGCATGCGTTCAAATATAAGTCGATATAAGATTTACTCAACACATCCTTATAAAACAAAAGTATTATTAGTTCGGGTAATAGTATGATTCCTTGTTATCTGCCATTCATGTAATAGGATTGTTACAGTATGCATACGGCTGGGCGTTTAAATAGACTACTTCTATATTGGTGGCAAGGAAAGCGTTTTCTCTGTATTTCTATTTTTTATACGGGATATGGGACTTTCTCTACATAAGACGTGATAGATATGGCTTGCGAGAGTCACTACAAAAAAACGAAATTCCTTTTATTCATCTATTCAGCAAGAAACAAATATTTAGTATCTTCGAAATCCAAATTCGCAGTTAACACAGCAACGCTAGAGTGTCAAAACGGATAATTTGTTTAAGTTTTTTTATCTCTATGCTATAACTATCTGATTTCCTGTTTCAGTATTGCCACTCTTACAAATGAAGAATACAAGCTAATATGCTTCTTGAAGAACATGAGATTGTTGAGAATAGGAAACAAAAGTATAATTCAACCTGTTTTTTCTACAAAAGTATTAGTTAGGTGCGTTGTTACGATGTAAGCTTGTTTTGAAATAATCACTTAAGTATTGCTATACTGTCTGATGTCTGTGAAAAAGCTTGGTTGCTGTGCTTCTGTTCGTATATAAGTATGTACATATATCTGAATAGCTTTTTTAATTTTAATTACATTTCTAGTTATTTTTGTCGACATGAAAGTTTTGGAAGTTCTGCATTCATTAAACAGCTAAAATGTATAA
>JADAQX010001067.1:0-15208 GCA_015476325.1 Cardiosporidium cionae | reverse complement strand
GGAGAGAGAGAGAGGTAAAGAGGGAGAGAGAAAAACAAAGAGAGAGAAAAAAAGAGAGAGAAAAAGAGAAAAAGAGAGAGAGAGAGGAAAAAAAAAAAGAGAGAAAAAAAGAGAGAGAAAAAGAGAGAGAGGGAGACAGAGAAGGAGAAAGAAGGAGAGAAAGAGAGAGAGAGAGAGAGAGAAAGAGAGAGAGAGAGGTAAAGAGAGAGAGAGAAAATGGAGCAAAAATTTCAAATTACCCTGTGCAGTGCTATCTAAAAATCGCAATTTTTCAAGAGCATCTGAAGCATTGCTAATCAATTCCCGAATAAAAATTTCCTTGTCCACATAAAGAGAATGTGCTACGATTTCCAATAAACGACTGGTTTCCGCTTTGAAAGCAAAAACCTTGAAAAATTAAAAATAAATATAAAAAAAGAAAAGAAAAATAGAGTTTAATCACTCTATTTTACAGGGAAAAAATCAAACAGTGCACTAAAAAGAACGCATACACACAAGAAATATTCTAGCCACTCTCTTTTTCATCCAAAATATCCACTTATAAGCTTCGATTTACAGGATTTTTATTTCATCCCATTTTTATTATTTAAGAATCCAAAAAACAAGTATATTTACTTTTTTAAGAAAAAATGTTTGCCTTCTTTTTTTTCCCCTTAAAATAGCAACTGAAAATTCAATGCTACACCAAATTTGAGGTATTTCTACGGGGAAAACATCAATGAATAGGAGTATTCCAAGTAATAGAAACGAATGCAAAAGAATAGAATGGTTTCTAAAAACTCAAAAGTATACAAAAAAAATAGACATTCATGTTTTCTTGCTATCCGAGTTCTAGTAAGAAAGATTTGACGGACGGATACAAAATTGCCCTCTCATCTAACCACTATAAAAAACTTAATATCCATTTTTAGAAGTTTGCTCACACGAAAGGATTCCAAGTGACAAAATAAAAGCATTATTCAATCTAACAAAAACTACAAATATGCTGTATTAATTTCATGCACATCAAAGTTAATCTTTTTGCATTCTATCGTGGCTGTGCTACTGAAAATAAAAAAATGAAGTCATCACTCTCTTTAAGAGTATGCTATTCGATTTTGAGATATCGCTGCATAAAAACTATTGTCATTTCATTCTTTAACTTTTTCAATGACTAATGATATCTATATATACATATATGTAATTAAGATACCTCGCCAGGGGCTATTGTGGACGTAGTACTGGCTGAAGGATTTGTTGCTTCTGCTTCGGTGCTAAAATGTTTTTGTTGATGCAATGTTTTATGTGAAATTGGTATCAACGAATATCCTTTTGTACTCATAGAATAGGGACGATTCATTCTCACAAAGTTTCGTCCTGTACGAGTACTACATCGAAGCGGTGCAATGACCACAGTACGGTAGACATAGTTGGAATACATATCTCCGAGGGCAGTTCGTAAGTGTGCCATCTCAAGTCACGTCTTTCCAAAAAAAGAAGCACGGTAACGCAAAAGAAATACAGATATAAAGAATCAAATTAAGGAAACGAGAAATTTGAAGAAACGAGCACAAACGTCAAAAAATTTAGTGTGAGAAGGAGTATCAAGCTGGAAACATTCAAAAGAATGTAAAGGTGAACAATAAGAAAACTGGAGGAAAGGACAAATTATGTTGTAGCTAGAAAAAGAAAATTCTTATCAAAGAGAGTTAACAAATAAGTTAGCTCGTAAGTTAGGGAAAAAAAACAATCATCAAACTGATGGTTGTATACTGTTTTGCTGTAGGTCGCAGAGGGGGAATGGGTAGAAGTAGTAGTTGCAGGCCTGGTCCGTTTTTTTGAACCTGTAGATAGACCGTGAAGAAGAGCCGAGCCGCCTCGTTCGCATGCAGGGAAAGTATAGAAAATTTACCCGTTCTAAAAAATAAACATAGAATAAGTAGCAAATTTGCCTAAAAATCACATACAGGTGAAGCGCGGACAGCAAGAATTGAAGGTTTTAGCAAAGCAATACAATGAGCAATTTTTCTTTTGCTTTATAAAAGCAGATAAAAATTTCCCTTAATTTAGTTACCACAAGGAAACGTTTCAGTTGCATTTTGTTAAATTTACGGTCACGTTAAGATAAGGTTGTCTTGAACTCTGCAAGAAGTAAGCATCAACATAGTTTTAGAACTCGAAAACTAGACGTGAATTAATAAATGCCTTGTAAAAAATTGAGTAAAGGCAGTTTGCATAAGATGGAGAATTGGAAATGATGAACTTTTTATACAACGATGTGTGCTAAAAAAAACGCACTATCTTGTACTAAAAAATGTAATGTTATTTCATAGGTCAATACATCGATTGTATGTTTTGCAAATACACGAACGCCTCTAAAACATAATTGCGCACAGCATTGTCGGTAATTAGAGATAATAGTTCACGATGACTCGTTACACAACTTTGAATGTTGCTTGAATCCAACAACCGGATAGAAAAAGTTGTAATTCCAGTTTAGATTGAGTTGTAAGAAAAGCTTTTTTTGCATGATCGTTTTGCTTTTTATACTACTTTTGCTTTATTCGGTAACAGAGATATTCTATGATGGACGCTTGGGAAAAGAATATTATTTGACTCTCTTGATATTGAAAGATTAGATATGCCATCAATTTACAGTTACGGCAAATGGTATCTTTTTTAAGTGACAGACTTAAACATTCTATTTTGAAGATTCTTAATAGCATACTATTAGTATTTATACTTTCAATGAATGACTTTATGTGGCTACCATCAATTTAAATAGATAGAGAATTATTACGACATTATTCTCCATAGAATACATGCATCAAACAAGACGATTCAAGTTAAATTCAATCCTTTTTACTCTTTTCCGACTTGGATAGCTACTCTACTCTTGGAAGCAACAACTTCTTGCAACTTATAACTAGTTGAAAACAGAAAAATGTTGAGCTTTTTTATTTTCAAGAAGTATATTCGCATTCTACTGCGTTTTTCGCCTGTCTTAACGATGATGAGTTTAAGAGTAATTATACATACTAAAATTAGTGTAAACAATCAATCCATCTCACCTTGTCAAACCTACCTGGATTAGCTTTTATTAGAGATGGAAAGAATTTCTCATCATTTTATTTGCAAGAAATGCAATATTTTCTTATTTTATAACACAATAAATTCATGATAGTCAAATTTTTTGCTAGTAATGTCGCTAAATTTTAATTTAAATAGAATTTGTAAGCCATTCTTGATGGACCCGACAATTTTAGGCACAAATAGCGTATTGGGGAAAGCGTGGATTGCAATTTTAATCACGGATAGCAAATGTCAACAGAAGTTAACAAAAACAGACGATTATGAAAAAATACCTTTGTTACTTCCCTGAACGATGATTATTATTATGATTCCCACTGCTTTGTTCTCAATTGAATAATTGTTGCAGTTTTTAAATTTGATGATCTCTACGTTGATTTGATTCTTTTTTACCTACGCATAGATATTTCGGTTACAAATTTTACTTTTGCTTATTCTTTTTTTTCCGGTACGTTGTTTGAAACGTTTAGTTTTCTTCTGTTTAACAATTTGTGGTTGGCTTTCACGAGTAAGGGTGTTGGGGGAGCTAATTGCAAATTCTATAGTTATTTTACTTCCTCATCAATTAATCTTAGCGCTAACTTTCTATAAGCTATTTTAACCTAGGTTTGCTAGTTTAAATTTTCTTTTGAGCAATAGAGTTTCTGGATCCACATCGCGTTAACTTCCGGGTATACCAGTTCTATCGGCAACCATGCTAGGGTAAGGCCATTATAAAGAGAAAAATGACCAAACGGCTATTGCAATGCATTAACTAATTTTGCTTAGATTCGCTATTCCTTTGCCATACTGTTTAATTATAAGCTTTAATTCATAAAATTTGTCTGCTTTTGTCGCAAGTCAGTTTGATACTTTTACACAATATTCGATGTTTTCACTCGTTACCCAATGATGTTTTACAGTTTCTTACACAAAATTGCGTTACGATTTTAAGTCAGTATTCTGCCCTGCAATTCTAAGAAAAGTAACGCACTACAAAATTTTATGTAGGAAAAGCAGAAGTATTTCTGTATCGTTGTCCTTCCGCACTACTATATACTGGATCCAAATAAACGACTAATGATATCAATGAAACTTAGTAGCTAATTAAGAAATAAATTTGCAAATTGATAAGTAAAACAAAAGAGATAGCACAGAAGATAACAAAAAAAATGTAATTTTTGGAAACTTATGGTAATACGGCAAATATTCTTATGTAAGCAAGAATCAATTTTGTACCTTTTGCATTACGATTCCAAGCTAAGCTAAGCGATGGTGGGTTTAAAAGTCCATTCATGAACGTTGAAAAAATTTCGTCGTAGTGTTTCTATTTGGAAAATATGCCTTTTCCAATTCAAAATTCTTAATACACAAGAATATTCAAGAAGATTTCCTCAGTTTCGGTCATTTTTTCACAAAAATCAGATAATTTGTTCCTGTATATAGTATACTTCATCGGTAAGAATGATGTAATATTTAGAACTGTGAATGAGGTACAAAATATATGTTTTATGCAAAAAGATCAATTTGACTATATGCCTCGAGTTACATCACACAGCATTCTGAGTGAACAAATTCTGCAGCGATAAATATACCCATGCCACATCTTCATTCAACACGGTGTGTCTGCCCTGTTTGAACGAGCGCCCTTTTTTTTAGTAAAAATACCCAGCATTGTGTACCATTGGTGGCAAATCCACATTAAAACATAGCACAAATAATGATTTTCGCAAGTTAATACGATGAAGTATAGCAGTATCCCCTACAGTTTTTAGATAAGAGAAGTTTTTTAAGTTGTGCTCAAGTAATTGTAGTCTGAATTAATGTATTCTTTTTAGAACATTCTGCGGTACGATGTTTCGAATTTTGCATCAATGTATCAGCAAGCAATTGCAAGTGCCACAGGAAATGTCCTTGTGTAGAATTTCACAGCAATTACTTCCTAGCCAATTTTGTTCAAGATTTTTTAATCGCATGCAACTTCAGAAGCCTTTTCAACGTTCCACTCAAGTATTCTCTCTCTGCTCACTATTTACGGTGCCAGTAATAAATTTTGCGGCATTAAAAGACGATATAGAAGAATTATCTAGAGATGGAGCCACAATCGAGGGTTCAAATACTCATGCTAATAAGAGCATTCCCTCGGAATTTGAGAAGTTTGGGAAAGCGCTGAAAGAAATTGGTTTTTTTCAAATCATTAATCATGGAATTGGTGATTACAGAATACATGTGATTTTTAGAAGGAAACGTTTTAAGAAAGAACTATTTGGTAGTGTTTACACGTAATCTCTTGATATTGGCCAGATTTCCTCACGCTTGCTGAGTTTTTTCTTTTTAAGTTGCGCATATATCCATTTTTTTCAGTAGTGTATTTACACTGCTTTTACCCATTTGGCAAAAAAATTTGACTCTCTTTTGAAAACATGTATTTGTTCCCCTTGTGTTTCTAAATAATTACAGCGGCAAATTACAACGTAGTAGCACACACTTCGTTCATCTAGCATTGCTGCAGTTTTCTTTTAAAAAATAGTATTTCTAGTAACTATACTTGCATGTTTTTTACCTTTCCCCTTTTTGTTATACTTTATTTGTTTCATGTCCTTTTATAGCAGTGCTTGTTAATCCATAACATTTTAAATGCAGAAATTGAACTTACCAAATCTGTAATGGAGTGTTCACGTCAATTTTTCGAATTACCCACTGAAATAAAACGTAGCCTTCAAATGAAAGAAGGTGTAAATCGAGGTTATTTTGGGTGCAATGATGAAAATCTTGATGGTAATGATGAACTACTATCGTATACAGGCGATATAAAGGAAGGATTTGATACGGTTAGAATGTCTATACAGGATGGAATAGAAGTAAGGGGGAAATAAGTATGGCTTTACTCTTTTAAATTTTTTTTAAAAAGGCATTAGGCATTAGCCTAAATATCTCTACTTTCATAAAAAAAAGAATATTTAATGAAAATATACTATATATGAAATAGAGTGTTATTCCAAATTGTTTAAGTACTATCCTTTTTTTTTTGTAAAATGCAATTGTGTTAACGCATTTTGATTGAAAAATCGACTCTAGTCTCAGATAATTTTTCTTTAAAAATTTTATTTTTTTATTATCAAATCTAGTATGATTTTTATCTCTCATAGGGTATTGAACTCCCTTTTCCTAATTTTGACGCCTATGAACCCCTTTTAGATTGGCACAAAGGTAATCAATGGCCAGACTCAGAATTAATTCCTGAATTTCGAAAAACTTTACTTTCTTATATCCATAAAATGATGAATCTGGCACGACAACTTGCCTCTTTTATGGCCACAGTTATTGGATATGATTCCAAATCCTTTGAAAAGATGTTTCTTAGTCCTATTATCAATTTACGGTTACTACACTACCCACCCAATAGTAAGAAAAAAATGAATTGAAAATTCAGTATTTTTATTTTCACCGCCCTCTATTTGTCTAGAGTTAAAGGTGTTTTCTTTAACTTGGGAAATCTTGTTTACTTTTTTTCTACTCCAAAAAAAAAAATTTCTGTCTTTTAAAGTTGAAAAATTGTTATACTTAACTTCGCTTAAACAATTTTATTTTTTATATCTATATACTTATAAAACAGTAGATTGTGATTTTTGGGTGATTGCCTCTATTTTTTTTTTATACATCGTTTCTTTTATGATTTTATTTCTATTTTTAAATTTCCATCTCTATTTTTAAATAGTTGATCATTTCATTTTTTATAACTTTAATTTACTTCTTTTAATTATTTTTTAAAACTATTTCCCATCCCCCCCTTTTTTTGGTCTGTTTTAACTTATTTAATATTCTTTTTTAAACTAAAAAAATATAATTATTTATATATTTTTTTTCAGCTCATTTACAAAATCCATTAAATGAAAGTTTTCGGGAAGCGTATTGTAGCTGTGCTCCTCATACAGATTATGGCTGTTGTACACTTCTTCTACAGGATGCATGTGGTGGTTTGGAGGTTCTCACTCCAAATGGAAATTATATTTCTTGTCCTCCCATTGAAGGTGCATTTGTTGTAAATATTGGTAAGAAGAAGTTTTTAAAGAATATAATTTTAAAGTTTTTTCAGACTATTATTTTAAAGTATTTTAAGAATATAATTTTAACATTTTTTAAATATATAATTTTAACATTTTTTAAATATATCATTTTAAAGTTTTTAAAGAATATAATTTTAACATTTTTAAAGAATATAATTTTAACATTTTTTAAATATATCATTTTAAAAGTTTTTAAAGAATATCATTTTAAAGTTTTTTAAGAATGTGATTTTAACTAATTTGTGTCAAATTTTCTTTAATATTTTCTTTAATTTAGGCGATATGATGGCAAGATGGTCCTCTGGATTATTGCGTTCTACCGTTCATCGTGTTATTAGAACAAAAGAATTACTTGCTCATGATAGATATTCAATTCCATTTTTTTTCAGTCCATCACCCCATATTCCATTAATTCCATTAGTTGATCTTCCTATAAATTCTATAGAGCAAACATCTATGGAATCTGATAGAATGGCTAAATGTGTGTTTACATGTGATGAATGGTTAAGTAAACGATATGACAGAAGTTTTATGGCTCTACATTCTGAAACATCCTCTCAAAATTGAAAGTTTCCATCCTCTAATAGAGAGAGAAGGAAGTTGTAAGTAATATCTATAAACAAATATAATGAATGTAACATTTAAATAAATTTCCAATGGATGCATCGATATACTTTAAATGCAATGAATACCTCTTTTGGGATTTTTATTTTTTAAAAAAATGCGAAATGGGGATAATAAATTTTTCTTTAAAAAGAAATGAAGGCTACACACTGTTTTCACAACATATTATCGCATTTTTATTAAGAAGATATGTTGCTCTTCATCTATAAACTTTTTGTACTTTTTAAAAAAAAAAAATTTTTTTGTCTGGTTATCCAGTACTAGTTGTAATTTTTTTGTTTTTAAGAATTTGAAAATACAACGGATATAAACACATTTTGAATGGATAAAAGGTGATGGAAGCAAAAGTATAAATTTTTATAAAAAAAGCTGTGATAAAAAAATAAAAAATTGTTTTTTCTTCCATTTCCTTTATAAGATTAGCAGAAGAAATTGATGAATTTTTTGTTGTGTGTAAAATTGATGGATTGGATAATGTAACCGTTGAATAAAAAGAATAGATTCTTAATTCAAGAAAATGGATTTTTAACCCTTTGCTACGTATGGTAAAAGGATTATTGAGAAATGTTCTCTCAATTATGTATATAAAATAGAAACTTTTTTTTTCATTCAGATTCGTTTTTTTTTAATAATAATTTTATTTGGGTTGTGTTATGTTTTCCCTATTGCAGGTAAAAGTGTGAAATAAGAAGAATAGATCTTCTAATTTGACTTCATATGTTTTTTTTTATATGAGTCCTAAATTAATTTTCCTTTTTTGAAATTAGAATTACATTTATATCCTGATAAGATTTCCTACAAAGGGGATGCAATTTGTTTTTTCTCACGTAAAAAAAAATGTATATATATATAAATCCTGAGTTTTTTAACAAAACTCCATCAGCAAATATACAAAAAACAATACACATTAAACTGAAAAACATAAATTAGAAGAGAATTCTGTTTTAAAAAAGAAATTTGTGTTAAGAAGTAATTTGACAAAGTTATTCATCACGTCTATAGCCAAAAGGATACCTTACTTTAGGAGAGTTTTTTTTTTAAAAATAAAAATAAAATACTCTTTTTTTTCATTATCTATGCTTTATTATACTGATGATCTTCTATTTACACCAGGAAAACTATAAAAAAAAACTCTATATTCGCAGCAAATAAAAGTTGTGTTTTTTTTTTTATGGTTTTGGATCCTCTTGGATATCTGGCATGCGACTTTCTAATCTTTGTAGAAGAGGAGGATTCAAAGCATTCTCCAATTTCACAGATTCATCTATAGCTGGCATAGGGATAGGATTAGATGTGGTGGCATCCATATAGGCAGTAGTCGCAGGTCTGTAGAGTGTGTAGTATACTTACATGAAATGAAGGCGATAGATCACATCCCCCTTCTCCCCTCCCCAAAAAGGAATAAAATTTCGAAAAAACAACAACAAGGTGCATTTTAAAATCAACATGTTTAAAACAGATGTAAAATAATTTTTTCTTACGTATCATCAGGTATGATTAACCGTATTTTTGGGATGTCCTGCTGAGAAGAAGGCTGCTTGTCAGAGTTTTGCACAGTTGGATTTTCTTTAGAAGTTTCCATTTCTCTCACCTTAAGTTTTTTCACTTTTTCCGGAAAATTTAATAAATACAAAAGAAATGAAAAAAGTGGGGGTGTAAGTACATTCATGAAAAAATCACAGATAGCTTGAGAGTTTTCATTAAGAGCTTCGGATTGCGGGATAATTTACCACAAAAAGCACTTTGAAAAAAACAAAAATTGCAAATTATAACGGAAAGAGAGAATAAAAAAAGATCACTCATATGTAGAACAGCGTATTCCTAAACGGCGTCCATAAATTTTTTCTTATAACAACTTTTTGGATGACTTTTAAAAAATGATTACGGATTCTACTTTTTGTCTACTTGGCTTCAATTCAATTGTGATTCTTCTCTACGAATGCCTCTTCTTTTACAATTGCTTCCAACATTCAGTAAGAGTTTTTAAAGTGAGTTTACAAATTCTTCCGCCACCGAGCTCATATGCGAATAATTAGGAGCTGTTGCTGCTTGAATTGTACGTCGTTGTACTATATGCAAAATCCTACGATTTGGATCCACAACCTCTTTCAATGCAACAACGTATTCAATATCACTGTATGTTAGCGTTATTCTATGTAGTTGCTCTCGATAAGCACAGCTACTTATTGGATCTTGCATGCATTTCGCAAATTCTTGCAATGCGCCAACAATAGAAGGAATTAGAGTAGCGGGAAGATCGTTTGTTTCAGGTTGCTGCAGAATTTCACCTTTTGCACTTAAAACAATCTGATAACATTGAGATGATTCAGATGACATTTTGAACTTGGTTCGAAGTGCAGAAATAGTTTCAAAAAAGGATAATGCAAAAGAAATGCAAAGATTTAGAGCAGATACACATGGGTGGTGGTGTTTTTACTATAAAAAAAAAAAATGAAAGAAAGTCACAAAAGAAAAAATGTATATGGGCGCGCAAAGCACGTGTGGCTGTAGCCTCTAAAATAGCATTATCAAAAAGAATCAAAGGGGGGGGTATCTGATTTTCGCATTGTTTGTGATTTGTGACCGGGCCATCTGTCTATGAAAATGAGTAAGTATTATGTACGTTTGTGAGTCTGAAGATACCTTATATAGCCACTAGTGGTTGTGTATGTGACAATTAGTTGTATTATGGCGCTCGGTTACACAGATTCCTCATTTGATGCCATTCGTAGTGTTTATATGTATACGTTGCAATAATATTGCGGGATACGAAATGGGAGCGAATTGAGTTACAGTTAAGAATGAATGCTGTAAGGATTTTATAGAACAACAAGTAGTTAGTTAGATGATTTCTGCAGTATTTTGAAAAAGTAGTTTAATATTTATTTCAATAGCCTATATGCATTTCTAAAATTACTATCTGAAGCCAGAGAAGGAAAATGTGAGCACTTTCAAGTGAGCAGTTTTACCTAGATTGTAAGTCAGCCGAAACAGTGATATCGTAGAACTATTTCTTTACAAATCCCGCGACCTTTAGCGTAAGAATTGTTTACACCCGTAGCCCGAATCCGTTTGCGCTTGGGTTACGCGCAAAATATATATAATTTTGAAATAATGTCATTCCTACTTAAAGGTTGTTGCAATGTTTAAAACGTTAGTCGTACATCCCAGCACTACATATTTTTTTTTTTGTAAAACTTTGACACAAAACTCTTCTATAATGAAAAAACCTAAGTCTGGATTTTACTTGTACAATTTGACACTACATCACCAAAAAGGTGAATAATCTCCCCTCCCCATTTTACCAAATGCTATGCTCAAAATGGTACTAACACTAGAATTTTACAATGTTTTGCATCCACGAAGCACGCACTGTTACACCCCAACACTTTGCAACTACTAAATCAAGTCAAAATGAATTTGACTTGATTTAGCATGGTGTTTTCGGTTTTTCTAGAATCTATGTCCCCTTCTTAAGACCTCTTTTTTATAAATAAAAGCATCGTGCCCTTATCATATCTGGTTACAAAAGTAATGCTCCCATTGCATAAAAAAACCTGCTTTCTGTATTAATGAAAAAGCGTGAAAGATCCACATTACGTATTCTTCACCGCAACCACACAAAAAAATTTGAATTCCTTTATTTTCTTCCCTAATTTGAACTACAGAAAAAAACTATTCAAAAGAAAATATCGACCATTCAAACTGGTTACAAAATATATAATTAACTCTTTTCTGTAAGATGCCATCAAACGAGTAGCAGTACGTTGTTCATACTGAAGAGTTGATAAGAAACCTCTAACCCTTTGCATGAATACATGCTTTTAGAGTTCACACTTCGTATATAGCATAGCCTGAAATATGGATATGTTTTAAATAAAGGGTATGGCTAAAGTTTTTAATCTTCTTCCTGTATGCGTGTTTTATTCATCAATTCATATCCTAAATTGATAATTTTTCTATGGAAAGCAAATACTAACCTTCCTATTGCAAATAATGTAACGCTTCAACATAGGACACTTATATTCCAATACATTTCCTCAGTGAGGTCATATTTAACTCGAAAATTCTCAGCTTTTTAAAGAAAAAGTTTTTATGATAGAAAAAAGCGGTTCATATCGATTAAATTAAGGGAAATTTTGTTGTATTTTCTTGTTTTTGACGATAATTTATAACAAGTTCTCTCAGAAACCTGAGATGAAAAGTTTTTTGAAATGAGCAACAGGATGCATTTCAAAAAACTATTCTTTTTTCTTTTAATGCAATGAAAAGGATTACGTGAATTTTTGACAGTAGTATATTTATTGGTCAGACTATAGCAGATAGTGAATTTGGGCAATGTTTTTTTTCCATTCAAGTGTATTCATTCACAAACTTTTTTACGGTGTTCATACGTTACAGTGACAGAAAACCTAAATTTTCTTTTTCGATAAAATGAATCTTAACTGGCTATAGAAAAAGAGAGGGTAATGTGTAACCTGTTTATCGATGCTATTTTACATGGTGAAATTAGAGAAAACGATAACAAATCCATCTGCATTTTTTTGTTATTTTTTTATTGCATGTGTTGAGGCATTGAACTATTTTAATGTGCGTACTGAGAAAATAGATTAAACTTTTTTTTTTAATAAGAAAAAAGAGTATAAAAAGCAAACACTTTATTTATATATTACAGATATGTACAACCCAGTATTTAATTACAAATGAAGGGTCTATAGTTCTTCCTTTTTGTTTGTTCTAATCGAAATATAAAGATGAGGGGGGAAGAGGTCGTCCCTCTTGAAATTAAAACCTTCTGAATACTTCATAAACCTCAAAATTGCAGCAAAAACAACAGTGTTATGATTTTACAGATTATAACACATGGGTATTCATTTCTCATTAATTAAAACAAGAATGAAACATTTATAGTCAAAAAGAGAGAAACTTTTTGCCATGACATGAGCAATTACATAGGGGAAAATAGATAGGCATCAAAATATAATTTTTTTTCTTTCCAAAAGAGATTCAAAGCTGTGGCATTATTTCGGTTATAAGAAATTAATTTCTAAATTCGTTTTTTTTTTTAATTTATTCAAAATTGATAAAACAAAATCGAACTTTTAACACTTATTTTAAAACATGATAGGTTTACAGTGAATGAAGTGAAATTAATTTTTTTTGTTAAGCAACTCGGATTATAGAATTTTTTTATTCAAATCAAAGAAGTGTAGGAGGACTGTTTGATAGGATCCTTCGGCCATGATTTTTTTTTAATACATAATGAAAATCAATAAAAAACCTTTTTTTTTTTATAGTTTATTATTATTTAGAGTTTGTCTGGTATTGGATTATAAAATATATAGGAACTACTTAGAGAGAGAAGAGAAAAAAAACAAATAATAGCACACATTAAATTTGAGATATAGACCTTTTACTTATCTCCATATAAAACTCTGGAGTATACTTTTTATATATACATGAAAATGTTAATTTTTTTTTAAAAATAAGAAGATAGATTTTCTGATGTAACTGTGTGTTATAATGATGTTTTTGTGTATACTAGAAAAAGAAAGAAATAAAAAAAATTAGATATTTCTATTTCAGAAGATGGGAATTTCTATATATAAAAAATAAAAACCAAACAAGACGATTTTCTTGTGATCCATTCCTCCCCTCCTATTTTTTATTTTAATGCATTGCAGAAAATTTGTGATTTGTTTAAAAAGTGTACAATTAAACCTATCCATCCTAACATCAGAGGCCATAAAAATAAAAAAGACAAATATACTTTTTCATTTTATTAAAAAAAATTTTACTCTTATAAACTCTCCACTTTATTCTCTAATTAAAATCGCATCAAATCATTAGCAAAGGTTGTAGTTATATCAGAAGATGTACCATCTACTTCTGTAAGATCATCAATAGAATTCTCTATTTCTGCAATGATGTTATTATCATCTTTATTAGAATGCCCTTCAATTGAAAGAGATTTATTGGATTTTTCTATTAAAAATTAAAAATAGTAATAACAAAATGGGTATTAAAAAATTATTATTAAAAAATAGTATTACAAAATAGTATATAAAAAATTATTATAAAAATATAGTATTAAAAAGAAAAAACAAATCGTTAGGATTTATTCTATTTGTAGTGTGTGTTTCTTTTCTTAATCCTTTTTAAAACAAGAGAAATCAAACCACACACACACTCCATATATATACTCATCAGAGTAGTTTATATTAATAAAAATAAATACAAAGTATGATCAAAAGAAAAAGAAATTACCAAAACTTTTCCTTTCTTTTTTTCCAATTTCTAAAACTATAAAAAAGTTTGTAAAAAAAAAATTTCTTTTTTTCTTCTTTTCTTTTCTTTTTTTTCCTAATATATCTAAAACTAGAATTAAATCTAACAGTTTGTACTTCTTTCATAAGAATTTTCTCCTATAGCCATCCAATCGGATACTTCATCTTGACTCATTGCAGAAATTTTTCCAATCGATGCATTAAGAGAACCCAATTCAAATTCATTAGATAAGGCAATAGAAAATGCATTGGCCTCATCACTCAAAGGAGTCATTTTTTCTTGATTTTCATCACCTATAATATTATATAAACTAATATATATATTATTTATCTCTATCTCTCATCTTCATATCGTAAGATAAAAAAATTAAAAAAGAAAATAATAAAAAATTTACTAAAAGATACTAATGAAAAAATTAAAAAAGAAAATAATAAAAAATTTACTAAAAGATAGTAATGAAAAAATTAAAAAAGAAAATAATAAAAAATTTACTAAAAGATACTAATGAAAAAATTAAAAAAGAATATAATAAAAAATTAAAAAAGAAAAGGATAAAAACATTCAATATACAAAATTTTTTTTCCCCATTGAATAGAGTCTCTTTAAAAATAAAAAAAATTCTCCTACTAATCCATTACATACGCAGAGTTTATTTTGGAATATAAAAATCATACTAAATCTTCAACACATCCCCCCCTCCACATATATATTTATATATATATATTTTTTTTTTTTTATATAGAGTTTAAAAAAAAAAATTATATAAAACTAGATATCACCCTTACTGGCTAAAGGACTGAAAGGAGGAAAAGTAAAAGGTGTATCTACAGCAGGTAGAGAGCCAGAAAATGTATACGTTTCTTCTCCTTGAGGAGGAGAAAGAAACGAAGAAGAAACTTCCCATTCAGAAGGAATAGGAGGAGATGTTGTGTCAGGGAGGAAAGAGAGAGTACTCTGCTGTTCATGGCCTCTTCGTAGTAACTGTTGAAGAGGGGATGTCCTCTTTTCTAAACTCTCCAAATTTTCCATTTCATGAGGAGGAGAGGAGTGTATACTACGGTCTGTTTCTTTCGTTGGGTTATCCATAGCAATTTTAGGTGAATTGTTAAGAGAAGATGAGAAAGGCAGACGCGTTTTCTTTTTATCCTCTTCCTCTTCCTCTTCATTGATAGTTTCTAAAG